>JANHFL010004128.1:415045-438991 GCA_032468155.1 Oxyrhabdium leporinum
AGTAAAATATTTTACCTTTCAGGCTTGCAGGATTCTGCTACTGTAGCCTATGTCAACAATTTTGTAGTTCTAGTCTTGCTATGGAATCAGTTTCTTGATTTGGTCTCTCTCTCATAAGGTGATCAAGTAGATCAAGTAAGTATTAAAAAAACAAAATCACAGAAATGCACGCCTCCATATTTTTATAAGTTTATAAAACCATGTCTGTGGAGGTGCAGTCTCATGTCACGCCCACCATGGCCATGCCTCTGCCAGCCCTCCAAGATCAATCTTGATGTGGCCCTCAGTGAAATTGAGTTTGACACCTATGTTCTAAAGGAAAGGCTGGATATAACTAATAGATCAATAAACAATTATTTTATCCAATAGAAGAGAATATCTATACCTCAAGGTTGAACTGTTCCATTCTTGATGCTCCCTGAGCTTGATCGTTTTCTTGCAGATGTTTCATTACCTGACTAGGTAACATCATGAGTGAAAGGTTTGCTGGATGTTTATATAGAGAGATTTGCCCTGCTATTCTTGTGAGGATTCAATGCTGGATTGAAGAGGCGTGCAAGCCCTAGAAAATAAATAATTATCCCCACTATCACTTTTTGATGGCAATCTTGCAAATGGGAATGCAATCACTGCAGAATAGTACCTCTTATTCCCAAATTCCTAAAAATTCCAGCTGTTTAACATGATCAGTGGTATCAAATACTGGTACAAGATGGAGATAAGCAACATATTAGAAGTACCGTTCAGCAGGAATCTGAGAAGTTTACAGTTCCTTCTTGCAGTAAAAGGGCTAAAATACAACAACAATTTACTAATGCTGCAACAGTACAAGAACAGTATAATAACATGAAAACAGTATAATGAAACAATAATATAAAAATACAAAAGAAGAAACTAAAGGGCAATGAGAAAAAGCATGCAATCACTGGCTGAAACTGCAAGTGATTAGGATATCTTTTAATATTGGTACAATTTACTTTCAGGAAAACTTGCTTTAGTTGAAATAACATAGTTGATTCCTTAACTTCTCTCCTCCTGTTTTGCTTCATGTGTTACTTCATGTCCAGATTACTTGAAGACAAAATCTTCATGATGTTCTTTGATCGAGCACATTAAAGGCAATTAGCCAAGAGATTTTAAATATCCTTCCAGTTGTTTTTATTAGTAGATATCTAACAGCATCTCAGAAGCATAACAGGTCCATTTAAAATTCATTTGAGAATAAATAATAATAATACTAGATATATTTGTTGCATTGAGTTATTTATAAAGTACTAAAAGTAGAATTTTTAAAAATCCAATAAATATAAATAGGAAACACTCTTCCACAAGCTTAATCTGAATATCAGAATGTTATATGAATAGTGATGAGAATTCAAGTATATTGCAGACAATTAGCTAATATATTATTAGAAGTTTTCTAAATTAATTGTTATCTTCAATTCATGACAGTGGCTTAATAATAAGCCTATACAGGATGGTGAATAATATTGGTCATCTCTTGAGATGTAGTGGCCTACTTGGTGACTTAATTCCATTGCACATATACCAAAGAGATACAGGTGCTCTTCCCTTTTTGTTAACCATGTAAGTATTTCACTTTTCAGATATTCAAAGCAATCAATATTCCTCAAATTCGAGAGCCCTCCTTGCCACCACTGAAAGATTTGCCCGAATCCTATCGTACCAAGATTGCTCTTCTTGGAGCAGGACCTGCGAGTATAAGTTGTGCCACATTTTTGGCTAGACTGGGCTATTCAGACATCACCATTTTTGAAAAGGAAAATTACTTTGGTGGTTTAAGGTAATGTTTCATCATTATCGTTTGAAATAAAGCATGCTGAAAATCACATAGATGTTATTATATGAGTTGGAACTTAAAGATCGTTTATTTTTTGACTTTTTTGAAATGATAGTTTTTTAAATAATATTGTGACACTGATGAAGGTTTTGTATAAATTTATGTAGTGTTTCACATAGTCTCTGAAACAATGAATCACTAAATAAATATTTAGAAAAAGGCAGGAATTACTATATTTAACATACATACATCTAAATTTTAAATGTGGAAATTCTCATTTTTCAGTCAATAAGTTAATCAAACTTTCATTTATGTGTACTTATCTTAATTTTTAAAGTATTTATTTACCATCTGATTATTTTATGTATAACATGTATATTATAGTGATAACTTTTATTATCAACGCAGAACGTTCTCCAGTAAAAATTTGTGTATACCAAGCAGGATGGATGAATAGATATCCAATTCAACAAAATCTAATGAATTTAATTCCTAGTCTTACTTTTTTTTCTTAGGGTTGGTTGTGTGAAAATAGAGTCTCATTTAACACAGTATATATGGACTCACAGTTGGGAATTGGCACTTGAAACCTGTTACCAGTTTGCTGAACTTTAGGTCATGTGTCTACATGTGTCAGTGACCCAGTTTTCAGCCATTAATCTCTTCTTTTTTTTTTGAGAATCACCTGTTTGCCAGTGAATTCAGGGAGGCAGGAACTCAGGCTCTGAGTGGCGTCTGACATGATCTGATGCTCAACAGTCAATATGGGGAAGGTTTGGTAGATCATCCATGGCAATTAGAAGACAACAGTTTGAAAAGCACTAAACAAATATGATTTGGTACTCTGATAATCATAAGCTATAATCAGTTCAGATGTATATGGAAAATAACAGATTTAGTCATTTAAATTTATTATATGTTAAAATTATGGCTTGCTATTTTTTTTAAATGTTCATATACCTATAGGTTTCAGGATAATTTACAAATCCAAAACATTAAGTAAAATCTTATAAAGCTTACAGTAAAAAACCTGGAAAATTATTAGGAAGAGAAAGATAAGCCTTCTTAACAAAGTTCTTACAACTTCTGTTATCTGCTTAAAATAGCATTTTTCAGTTGGCTGCAAAATATTTGTTTTTAGAGTAGAAAAATGGATTAAGCGGTTAATAGATATTTGGACAAGAGAAAATACAAAATACTTTCTCAGTCCAGTTTCTGTTATGTACAGTAGTAGATAATTTTTAATAAACTCTAGTTTCTTGTTATTATTCTGTGTCACTGTTTTGCTTTACATTTGCAACTACATTTACTTTGTGGAGTCTTTGAACAAGTGATTGAAGTTATGCAGAGAATGGTTTATGGGTTTATGGCAACCCTCTTTAAGTTCCAAAAAAGTCCAACCCTATTTTTTTAACTAATGTTTTTTTTTGTCGGCTTGTCCCCAGTCAGCAATTTGGGTCCTATTTTGTCCAGCTTTTGGAGATTTATCCTGCTAATGGACAGACAGTAATCTTTTTTCTAACATGCCACTTGGTAGACAAGATTAAAAAGGATTTTGGTCTTCTTGTACTCTTCAACTTATATATGCAATCATTTTATTCTGTTATTACATTTTAACCACTTTAAAAAGTTTCCAGCCTCACATTCCCAACATTGGTCATAGGAAGACAATATAATGCCATTTGATTTGTTTCAAATATGCCTTGTAACTAAAAAGAGTTAAATGGAAATTGGCATGCTGGAAAAGAAAACCCTAGCTTCTAGCATATCTTTTATTTCCTAAAGCCTAGGCAGACTACATCAGAATTCTTTGGAAATGTATCCCACATCAGAAAAGCCAATTTGGTCTAGTGGTTAAGGCACCAGGTTAGAAACCAGGAGACTCTGAGTTCTAGTCCCGCCATAGGCATGTAAAAGGGCTGGGTGACCTTGGGCCAATCATTCTATCTCAGCCCAACCCACCACACAAGAGTTGTTGTGGGGAAAGTAGGAGGAGAAAGGAGCACTAGGTATGTTTACTGCCTTACATTATTTATAAAAATAATTAATAAAATAAATAAGGCGGGCAAATTTGTTCATTTATTAAATTTATATGCCAGCCATTTTGCGGTTCAATAAATAAATGGATATTTATTGAAGGGCCACAGATATAGTGCAGCCATTTTGTGACATGCTTTCCATATTTCAAATAGAGTTCCTTGTCCCAAATATTCCCATAAGAGTTAATATGGTTATCTCTTGTAGATAGCATTAAGGTGTCTTCAATGCAGCTGAATGCAACTCTATTCCATTCCTTATTTTGATTAATTTATGCATTTCTTTAATCCAAATTCAATAAATAATTGGCATTTATTGCATACTAAATATATATTTTAACTTACGCAATACATTTTGAACATATTTTATCTTTGAAATCTGTATTTTCATGGTATGTCACATTTCTAAATAGATTTTAGCGGCAGTTATGACACATTTTGGGGATCAAGAATGCTGTGATAGAATTTATCCATCTATGAAAGACAATAGATAAGAGCATTCTGCTCTATAGTTTAGTTTAGGATGCAGGTCTCATATTGACTTGTGTAACAATTGTGACCAAGAAAAAGTTCTACTTGTATAGATATTTTCTCTCCATAATTTCAGAGTATGCTTGGTCATTTTTGTGTGTTTGTGACCTTAACTTAAGTTTCTTCTTGCTTTTTTATTAGTTTTTAGCATGTATTATTTCCAAGAACCCTCTCTTTTGAGGAAATGGCTGAGCAGTGTTTCATTGGTTCTGTTTTATTTGTTCTCTCCAGCACATCTGAAATTCCCCAGTTCCGGCTACCGTATGATGTAGTACATTTTGAAACTAGGCTTATGAAGGACCTCGGAGTGAAGGTAATGAAAAATATAAACTGCCTTGGTATAGCTCACAGAAAAAGGAGCCAGAGCATTGTTAAAGATTAACAGCAAAATGTCATGGACCTTAGTAAAGAACAATTAAAAGCTACACTAGGCTGAGGAAGGAAGATGCTTTCCCTTGCTTGGGGCATTTGTCTGTCTGCTGTCTGAATGCCACTAGTTGGGAAAAGGGCAATCAATAGCTCATCTGGCTTGCCTGCATGTGATTAATTGTCTGTAAGAAACAAATACCTAAATTGCTTTAGGGGTTCAGTGTAGCTATTGCAAGGATTTTATTTCTTTAATCATGGATGGCTGTTGCTGCTTTTTTTTTTTTTTCACTTGTCTTTTCTTCTCCCAGATTAAATTTTAGGTAAAAAAAAATTAACCCAGGACACGTTGTCTGCGTGTTTATAAAATATAAACACACAGTTCATATAGTTCTTTTGCATGTTAACAAAAAGAAGTAAAATAGGAATTAATATTAGTTATAGTTAAACGTACCTAAAAAGAAGTATCCTGGTATGATGAAAGTTTTTAAACTTTAGATTTTAGACTGGTTTTAATTATAACAATCTGCCATTAAATGACAGTACAAAGTGGGTGATAAAATTATTAAAAGCAACCCTTATACTGTTTTACTTACAATCATTCTGGCCCTTAGGCTTCAAATTAGGTGCATGCAGGTGAAGAATATAATATTGTCTTGCACACAGAATTATGTCTATAATCCTTTTCTGGAAATAATTTGAGAATTTAAAGTTTACAAGACTAGGCTAAATAATAAGATGGCCTTGTTTTTCCATTGCATATAATTATACTGTATAAGAAAAAGTATTATATTCTCTGTTCAAAATAGACCGCACTGGTCAGCATTTGGTTATGAGGCAACAATTTAAAATCTTGAACTTAATCTTTAAACATTAAGGTTTGATTATCCATTGTACTGCATCTCCTGTTGCAAAACTTTCTGGCAATTAAGGAGATGTAGGAGAGGCTCTTTTGAAGAGACTCCCACTATCTTCTACTGCAGTGATTCTCCATCTGTGGTCCTTGGACCTCTGGGGGGATGCAATGTCATCCCAGGGAGTCACTGAAGGCTTAAAGAAATGTTATGATTTAAATCTTGAGCTAAGTCTTGGGGGTCCATGGCCATGGCCCGTGGTATTTAAAAGGGGAGGTTGTCTGTGGTGAAGAAAAGGTTAATGCACTGTTCTATTGCATTATGCCTAAGATGTAAAACATATTTTCTTGGGAATTACATGTGTTCCTCCCCCATCCCTAACACTTAGAAAAACTGTAAAGAAGGATCTCCTTTGCCAGGTTGTTAATAGGTTGATTATAATATTAAAACACTATTTTAGTGTTTTACTTACACTAAAAATATTGTTAATTTTAATATGTGTTTTTAAATAAGTTATGTACTGCTTTTATTGTTTAGGTTTTGTGCTCTCCCTTAAATATTTGTCAAGAGTAGTAAAGTGTGACCTAAATCAAATATTTATCTATTTATAAATAAATGGTAACTATTTATAATTTAAATATTTTTCTCAAAAAATTACAAAAAATGAACAAATTTAGAGTATTACAATTAGAACATCTTTAAAAAAAAGGTTTGGAAAAAAAATTACATTCCAGATTCTGAAAAGAAAAGTATTTCTGTGGAAGGAATTCATGAAGTGAATGCCACCTCTCTGGTAGCCTATCTGAGATTGCAGAGGTACTCGGAAGACCACTTTTGAATATGACCTTAATATATGATAGGGTGACACAGGAACAAGTGTTCCTTCATGTCTGTGAAACTCAAGTCACACTGATTTTGCTGTTCAATATAATAAAACTTCAGTTGCATTCAGAAATAGGCTGATACTTAAACCCTTTAAGGAATTTTCACAATGTTTTTTCTGAATACTCTGGCACAGGTCTGTGATCATCTTTTAAAGATCATGTTGACCTTAAGTGGACCATTATGTCATTGAATAATCAGCTGAATGACCAAAACAAAGCTTCTTAATTTAATCCTGTGTGCTGCAGAGTATCATTAGTTGTATGTTGGGGGGGCTATAAAAATCAGATAAAAACTATTTTAGCTGTTTTTATAGTTTTTTTTAATATTTAGCCACTTGTTAACAATATGAAATATTTATTTTTTTTTGTTTTATTGTTCGCCACCCATAGTCAATTACTTGTGAGGCGAGTGGCTATATAAATTAAATAAATAAATTTATCTAGATTAATTTCTCTATTTAAATTAGAAAAATAAATACATTTTAAGTGTATCAAGACCTCTCCGATATTATCTTTCAGATCATCTGTGGAAGTGGCCTTTCAGTGGAAGGACGGACACTCAGTGCTTTAAAGGATGATGGTTACAAAGCAATCTTTATTGGAATTGGTAGGAATTCCTTCTTCTTTTTACAGTTGCTTTTTCAGGAACTGTTGTCTCATGAATTCTGTCTTGGTAAGATACCTTTAGCAAGTTATATACAGTCCTTGCTTTTTGTTTTCATTGCCTATCTACTTTTAATCAGACTTAATTTGGAAACGACCACTTTCTCCACATGAAATGTTCATTTATCTGTTAATTTGGGATTATGCCAGCGTTACTACAGGAATTTAAGGGTGGACTTAGAGAGAGTGGCTGGCTGAAAGTCACCAAATGAATTTCCATGGCTGAAGATTAAGTTGGAGCTGAGTTTCCCCAAAGCTAATCCAACATCTTAACCACTAAAACCAACTGATTCTCAGTGTGTGTTTCTTTGGAATGGTGAAATTATGAAATAACATTAGCTTTGGCATTAGATGCTATGTTGCATTAGGAACAAAGTTAATAAAAAGCATGAATCAATATGTTCCAGTACAATTATCACATTCCTAAGGAGTGCTTTATTTAATAGATGTCACCAATTTAGTCAAAAATCTCAGTATAATAATTAAGTAACATAATTCCTTAGGGGACTTATTTATGCTAAATTAATGTCATCAGATTGCAGAATCAACATTGCCTCAACAACATCTGCCTCTGTTTATTCGTTTGTCTATGTATTCTTTAGCCCTTAACTAAATAGTATGGTCAGATGGATTTTTTTTAGTATACACAGAATTAACTGTAACTCCAGGAGATAATTATTTATGTTTACTTTGCAGTCCACTTGTTTATTTTAGAGGCATATGTACAAAACTGCTTTTCAAGCATTCAATTTAAGTGGGGTTTTTGGAAGAAAAGAAATAATGAAAAACAGATATTAAATGTTTGAAAGGTTAAATCGGTAAATTTGATTTTTTAAAAATATTATTTTAATACCTGCAGTTTAGAAAAACAGATGACTAGCATTATCGTGGTGATCTCTTTCATATAGATGGAATAACTCTTGTTATGTAATAAAATATTATGTAATGCTTGGTACGGTGTGATCTAAACCCGGTGAACACTTTTTGCACTAGTAATATTATTTCACTGAGATTTTTTTCAGTTGTTTAATCTAATTATTAATTCATTACTTGGATTTATCCGATATGGAGATAGTCCTAATAGGAGAAAGTTCCTTCTCTAAAAAGTGTTCAATATGTTGATGATTAATATTAATCCTGGGGGAGTGGGATGGCTGATTTCCCTGATTAACAAGGATAACTTGCAATCTACCTGGAAGATAGAAAAATATTGGCAGTATACAATTTCTGTAGCAAGGCAACACAGAAAACGGGATAGTCAAACCAAGTGAACTTTGAAGAAGAAGACAAATCTTGTATCAAGATATTAGCATGAGGCAACTTAAGGCAACTTAAATCTTGAAGCCTTACCTTTATTACTAACCCATCTGATTCCTGCCAGCCCTTAACAAATTATATACATTGTAGAGCATTTTTCTTAGCTAGGTTTGGTGCATTGCCTTCAGCAATTATTGATGGTAAGTACTGAAAAATTCCTTTCTCTGCATCCCTTTGCCCATGTGACTCCCTTACTACAGAGGACAACACATCCTAGTAGACTGCAATTTCTACAGAAACGTACTTGATAAATTAATTAGATTTCTCATAAAAAATACCCAGGCAGAGATGATGTTCAGTATACCTATTTTGTCCTAGTAGGCTGTAAGAATAGTGTTGCTTACATGTAACCAAATTCTGTCTGGCTGCTATGAGAATGAGGCAACAGATTCTACTAAAAAACTGAATTCTTGTCATCTGGAAAGTTAACTTTGTCCCTGTCCAAGACACTAATAAATCTAATGCTATATTACGCTGTTGCGAGACTCACAATATATGTTAGTTTTGTGGAACATAGTCACCGCTTGCCTTTCACAGAAGCAAGTCTGAATATATGAGCATAATAAAAGAGTTAAGATCTCTTTGGATCTCAACTTTTTTTTAAGTTTTAAGTTCACATTTTTATTCAGGTGATGTTAGAAAATACCCTTTAATTCACATAGTGCCTATCTCCACAGTGTATAGGAAAGATCTTGACCCTTGCATACTTACATTTTACAAGTAATAAATACGGAAGTAAATAAAATTCATTAAGATATTATTGGTAACTATTTGACATCCAGATAGTTCTCAACTTACAACCACTCATTTAGTGACCATTCAAATTTACAGTGGCACTGAGAAAAGTATTTTATGACTGTTTTTTACACTTATGACCCCATGTGATCATGTGATCAAAATTCATATGCTTGGCAACTGGCATGTATTTATGATGGTTTCATGTCATAGCCTTTCATGATCTTCTGACAAATAAAGTCAATAATTGGGAAAGCTAGATTCACTTAACATGTTACTAACTTAACACAACTGCAGTGATTTACTTAACAACTGTAGCAAGAAAGGTTGTGAAAGGGGGCAAAACTCACTTTACAACTGTGTTGCTTAGCAACAGAAATTTTGGGCTCAATTCTAGTTGTAAGTCGAGGGCTACCTATATAGTTGATCTACTGTGGTTGTTACTTTCATAGTAGGAAGGTAGCTTTCCAGTCTTGAAATGCCTTTGATCTTGACAAGTAGATGAAAAATAACATTTTTCACTTGAAAACTACTTTTGGTTTAAATCTTAGTGGACGTACTCATGCGTAATAGCCCTATATCACTCCGGTTATATTTTCTTCTTTCTTCAAGATAAAATTTAGACGTCTATACAACAATCTGCAGCAAATAATAATGCTACTTTAGTGAAACCTTTCTTCCCATTTTTGCAAGATTGCAGAGATTTGTTTGGCATTTAAACGATGACTCTGCAAATGATATGCATATTTATCTGCTAAGGAATGTGAATGTACCACCAAATCCCTCCTCAGCATACACTGGGCAAATTGAGTATGCACAGCCAAGAGAGGTATGAGACTTAATGCTCTTTATTGATCTAGACATTGCCTAAGTGAACATAATAAGAAACAAGTTGCCCAACTGTTCTTTTTTCTTCTTGTTATTGATTACAAGAGTGGTAATTCTTAGTACAGCAACAACTGTTGTTTTCCATCTGGGTATTCAGTATAATAAGCTTGCAGGTTTGTTCTCTCATGTGATTACACTACAGACTATTGTGATTTATATAATCCTAAATCCGTTCATTGTTTGAGGCCTTCCATGCATACAAATTTCCATGGGGTCATATTTCTTGATAATTATACATGAGGCAAGGTGCCAGGTTACCATCCCTCTTGATTTAATCCATTTGACAAACCATGTACCTTTCATTTTTCTTTACACCCTTTGCTTGGGGAAGAAATTAGATAGGAATATTTAAAGAGCTTTACTCTATCTATAACCAAGAGCTAGGCTAAACTGCTCAGCACGTTTTCTTATTTATTGAGATTATTCAGATAAGTAACACTTGGAAATGTGTTGGAGTTGGAGGGCAAGGGAAAAAAATATTGTCAGGGAAACACAGAATTCAAAAGATCAATTTCTTTTCGTTATTTTCTCCTAAACCTGACCTAGTTATGATAAACTACGCTTATGAAGTTGCCTTATACTGAGTCAAACTTTTGGTCTTCTGAGCCTTGGGTTGACAGCACGTTTTCAAGAAATTCATTTGAGAATCCGTTTCGACACTCAATACTCCTCCACCTTGACAGGCCAAGGAATAACATGGCATGTAAATGATGGGATTTTGTGCATGTGAACATTTGTCCTACTTTTAAGCTGAAGCATTTTTATACCTAGCAAGGAAATCAGACAGTTTGATTTAAACTATAAGTTAATATTTTTTGTAGACCTCCCAGAGTTCCTCTGAGGGAGATTTTAAAAAGTGATTGATGAATTAATTGATTCTAGTTAACTTTTGCTATGTGAGGAACAACTTTTGCCATTCTGAATTTTCACAAACATATAACGGGTTCTCTAGAAAATAGCATGAATGATATTTTTTGCCTGACTTTTTTGGTTTCAATTTGAACATATTGGTGGTACAAGTTCCAAAGTGCTTAGCAGCAAAATCCTTATGTATGACATAACAATAGCAGTTAAAAATCCCCACTATGACATAGCAAAATAGAAATGCCATACTGAAAAGCAGGGTGTCTTTGAACACCTAGAAAAAGGAGTCGTGTCAAACATTCCAGAGTGGGAAAATGCAGTAAAACTCATTGTCCAGAACTTATATGACTTAATTTGCTGCTAGGGTTGATTTGTTGCGAAGTCTCTCAGAATCAGGGCATTACACGGTACTCTAAATAAGAATCTTCATTGCAACTAGGGTGAAGAAGCCTCATTGAATGGCTGATTGTCAGCAGCAGGAACCATTCCCATGTATATCCTTGGTAGCTTAAAGACATTGCTCCTTCTTCCTATCTTTTCCATATTCTAGTGGATTTTTCTTCATGGCTTTGAAACCCAGAGGCTGTTGATTATTGACAGAACTGCTGTCTTTGTCCTGAGAAACTCTGGTTTTCAGTTTATCTTTTGTAGATAGGTAGTTATTGTGAGCTCAAGTCCTAGCTAATGTATTATGAACTAAGATGGAGGTACAAATCTAGGTCTATAAAATTCAGAATGAACCACATTATTTCAAGTAATAAGTTATCACATAGGCGGCTTCCTTTGTCGCTGGCATTAAAACACTCTTAAATCTTATCAAATATTGCCATGCTTGCTACCTAAACATATGGGGGCGTGATGGCTCAATGGTTAAGGACGCTGAACTAATCAGCTGGAAAGCTGACAGCCTGGGTTCGAGGCTCAAGCGCCGTGCAGCGGGGTGAGCCCCCGTTCCTTGCCCCAGTTCCTGCCCACCTAGTTTGAAAGCATGAAAATGCAAGTTGATTAATAGGTACCACTTTGGTGGGAAGGTAACAGCATTCCATGCACCTTTGGCATACTGTATAGCTATGCTGGCCCATGACCATAGAGAATGTCCTTGCTGGCTCCCTTGGCCAAGAAACAGAGATGAGCACTGTGCCCTAGAGTCAAATACAACCAAACAGGGAAACTTTTTACCTTTACCTTTTGCTACCTAAACCATTGCAGTCTAAACTATGCAGGTTAGAGTCTAAAAATTAGCTATCAAAGATTCTAATTGAGATCAACTGTAAACAAGAAGAAGCTTGGAGGCAGCTCAATAAGAATTAGCAATTTGTTGTCTTTCATGATGCCAGAAAATAGATATTCTGATCTTGTTCTGTCTGTTGACAGAACAGACTCTGCAAGAAGCAACTTATTAGGAGTGATTGGAAAGAGAATATGGCAGTAATAAGGACCTTTGAGATATGTCTTTTGTTGTTAGATTTGCCACTTCCAAACTAACCTTCTGATTCCACGCAGATCTGACAGCTGCATGTAGGAATGCTGGAAGTTCATGTTTAATCTCAGAGAAGAGAGTGCATTCAGTGTGAATTCCATATGAGGTTGTCATACAGCTGGATTCATTCTTTATTCTTTTAGGCCTTTCAAAAAACAAAATGTTTCTGTAGCTGAAATTGACACGTAGATATGTGAATAATTATATCAGAATTTGAAAGGCAGCATGCTCTTACCTCATTCACTGGCCAGGAGCTTCCTAGAAAGATGGTTTCAGCAAGATGGACCCCTTACTTGAGGCAGACACAGTGGTTGAAAACACCTTGCCTTGCTCCTCTTCTCAATTCCCAATGTCAGCTGCTCTGGAATTGAGTACAGGTAGTCCTCGACTTACAACAATTCATTTAATGACTGTTCAAAGTTACAATGGAACTGAAAAAAAGTGATTTATGACCATTTTTCACATGTATGACCGTTGCAGTGTCCCTGGGGGCACGTGATCACCTTTTGTAACTTTCTGACAAGCAAAGCCAATGAGGAATCCAGATTCACTTAACAACCATGTTACTAACTTATCAATTACAGTGATTCACTTCACAAATGTGGCAAGAAAAGTTGTAAAATGGGGCAAAACTCACTTAGTAAATTTCTCACTTAGCAACATAACTTATGGGCTCAATTATGGTTATATATCGAGGACTACCTGTAGATTGAATGCCAGCTTCCTCAGTTGCAGGATTGCACAAAGCTCATTTATTGGCCACAGATGATGTGTTGGTGGTGGGCGGACACACAAATAACTGTTTAAGCCTTTCAGGAAGTGACTCTCATCTTCAACTTGAGATGCATATAAAAGCCAGCATAGGAATTTCTGGCTATAGGAATTTGACTTCTCTTTCCCCCTTATTTCTCTCCCATTATGTATCTTGTCTTTTTAGACCAAATAATTTTGAAATAACACAAATACATGGATAAATCAGACAATGTTTTTTCTTGAAAGTGGGCAAAAATATAATAAGTACAGAAATAAGGTATGCTTCTGCAGTAAGCTGGAAATCTGTTTCGGACAAATACAGGTAGTTCCCGATTCAGGACTATTCTTTTAATAATTGTTCACAGTCACAACAGCAATGGAATGGATGCTTTATTGCCCGTAAAGAACTTCTGGGCATCATAAAACGTCATGCCACTCTTTTCCCAGTCACATGATTGCATTTAGCATGCTTGAAAACCTATTTGCATTTACAACCAATTGCCAAGTACCCTGTGATTATGTGATCGCACTTGCAATTTTTTTTCTACCAGTTTCTGTGGGGAGCCAGCAGAGAAAGTGGCAAATGCAGGGGATGGACAATTTGAGGTCCATGCCCCCTCCCTCCATGAGGGAGGGGAAATTCTCCCATGTGCTGGAGGAACAGATCTCAGATCTGGTGAAAAAGCTAGCAAAGCTGGCATTCTGAAATGCTCTCAGTAGATTCTTTTCAGAATGCCATCTTCTAAAGTATTTTCATCTCCAGAAGGAAAAAAAAAGTGAGCAGATGCCATTGTTCTCATGATGGTTTGGAAGGCCCCTTTTCCAAATCATGTGATCTGGAGAAGGCACCTTCTTTACCACTGTGAGAATGGGGCTTGCATGCAGGTGAGGTGAAGTGAGGTGATGGAAAAGTAAGTGAACCCAGGCATGGTGAGGTGGGGAGAGGGTTTGTGCACCAGTGGGCCTAGCTGGCTGTGCCTTCCAGCCTGCAGCTGTGTTTTGCGTATTGGTGAGCACTGGTCTTTCAAAGCCTTCTCCACTCTCTGAGGCACACCTGATGGTCACTTAATGACCTACACAGGTCCCTACACTTAATGACCTACATCAGAACTGTGAAATTTGTGGGCCACGAGCCGGATGCATCACGTGCTGCCCTTGACCACGCCCGGTTTAGAGAAGGGGAAAAAAGTCGCAATACGTCATGTGACGTCACTGTGACGACGCGGGTTTGACACCCCTGACCTACATAGACAGTAAGTGAATGGAAGAGACAGTTATAGGCATTAAACATAAGTCCTTGGCATCAGATTCTGATATAAATTTTGGTATTTTTGATAAAGAATGCTTTCCTGTTTTTGTTGCTATATTTTATCTCCTCTTAGTACTCTTTTACCCCATCTTACTTTCCATCTTTAACAAACATGATAAGTAATTAAGATGTAAATCATAGTTTTTCAAGTCTTATAGGAATAGTTTTCTGCCTATTTTAGTGTTTTGTGATACGTAATACTGTGTATATTATATGTAGCCATTTGTAGCAGTAACTACATGACGGCCAAACTAAGGCTACAGTGCTGCTTAAAAAAACCACACACCTATTTTTAAAATCTTCATTAGTCTCAAAACCTGTGTGATTATTCTTTTTGCTGTTTTTTTTTTTAATGATAGAACCTAAAAGTTGTGGCTGACAGATGCTGGGTTTTAAAATAACAGTTGTAGGCATTTGGTGTTAACCACATTTATCTCATTTAGAATTGCCATTATTTTAATGCTCAATTATTTGAAGAAATGCCATAAAGTTTATAAATTAATCATTAGGCTATGAGATTTATTTGGAAAAAGAGTAGGAGAGAAATACAACAGTCATTGATGATAAATGCTACCAAGATCAGCAAAACCCAGTTAAAAGAACATCAGTCTTGACAAAACTCTGGTGCATTCAATTACAGCTTTCTTCTTTTTTATATTTAATGAATATTGGATGTCTATTGAATTATTCTTTTGCTTCTTCAGAAACAAAAAGACGAAAGAGCTAAAACTCAGTTGCCTGAAGCCCTGTGTGTCTATACTTCATAACAATTGATTTGGGAAAGTAGAAACCTTGAAATAAATAGGATTTTTTTCTTGATTCCAAAGAGAAAGTATCTCCAAATTTTACAAACAACAACAATTCTGTTTTTCTAAACTTAAATGTTTCTTGACTAAACATTTCACAGATTTTTATGCTCCTGACACCAAAACTGTGCTTTTTTCCCCCTTCAGGACCTTGGTTTTTCCAAATTACTATTTTTTTAGAGATATGTTTCTTCTACAAAAATCATTTTGCATAAGAGAAAAAAAACTAATAAAGATAGTTCTCAGCTTTGCCACTATGCTTTATTAGCTGTCTCCTAAATGACATCTACTGAGCCCAGTTTTGCAAATTATTGAGAAGTTAATAATAAGACAATAAAGTCTGGCTAGTGGATATGGCAGTATCTGGAGACAGCAGAATAAAAGAAAAAGAACTGGATAAAATAGCAAAATACAAAGTCCTGTGGATAAAAGTAGCAAAAGAAAGCAAAGTACCAATAGGTGCCTTGGGTGCAATCCTAAAATATCTGGAGTACCACTTGAACACTATCAGCATTGACCAAATCACCATCAGTCAATTGCAAAAGGTAGCTTTCCTTGGAAACGCCTACATCCTGAAACAATATCACTAATATTATTAAAATACAACATCTGCCTAGCCCGTGTACTTGGGAAGGATTCAAGACAGGTGAACAAAAATGCCAAATCCACTCTAACCATCTGGCTGACTGTGCAACCAATCAATTTAATAATAATTTATTAAACAGCTTACATCCTGCAACAATACTTTTAACACCCATTAAACCAACATCTGCCTAACTCAAGTCCTTGGGAAGGATTTGATAGGTAGATATAAATGCCAAATCCAGTTTAAACATCTGGCTGATTGTGTGACCAACCATAATAATTAATACATTTCACATTTCTTAATATAATAATAATAATAATAATAATAATAATAATAATAATAATAATAATAATAATAATAATAATAATAATGATGATGATGATGATGATGATGATGATGATGATGATGATGATGCATTTTTAAATGTTCAGTTGACTGAGTTTCATGTTTATCGAATAAAAGTTAATAATTTATATTGATTTTTTAAAAAAAAACTTATAATTATGGTTGATTAGGGTTGGTATGAACAATGTAGATTAAAATTATTGATTGTTATTTTCAAAAGGGGAGAAAAATGCCCGGGGTTAATTCATGGCCCAGTCTGAAAAAGGATATAATAAATGTAAATATTGATTTTCAAAGCTTTCTACCTTGTAGAAGATCTTGTCAAAGTGGACACTTTTAGACAGATATTGTACTGATATCTGCTTGCTAATCAGATGATACCCTACTGGTTCTTTGTAAATGCTGACATTTCTTCTGTCGTTCAGAGAACAGTGGTTACAATAACAATGAAAACTACTTCCAAAGGGTTTGATTAATCTTCCTGCTGCTAAAAGAGATATTTTTCTTGTACAAGGTAAATTTCTTGTAGGAAAACTTTCGATAGTAGGCTATAACTTATTTTTATAGTTGCATATATAAATAATATTGTTATCTATCATTGATTATTGCTTTGCGGAACAAAGGTCTGGGTATTCTGGTATTGTTATACTATACTGATTACAAAAGACTTACAAAATTATAATTCTAGAACATTATAGACTGAGCAATCTAATATAATTTGTGTCAAGTTCCATTTCTCTCCATCTCACCAAGCAAAGATATCTATAAACATTCAGAAAGGTTTCTGCTTCTAAATACATTACAAATAGCTTTTATGATGATCTCTGGATCTCTGGTTTTGGATGGGGGTAATAAGTCCACCCTCTCTTTACTTCACCTCTCGGTGGCCTTCAGTACTGTTGACCGTGGTATCTTCTGGAGCAGCTTTGAGAGTTGGGATTAGGGGCCATAGTGTTGTCCTGGTTCTGTGGCTGTTTTCATTTAGTATTGATAGGAAATGAGATCCAGCCATCACCTGCTGCTTTGAGTCCTTTCTCCCCTTCTATTTACATTTACATGAAGGCACTGACTTACATCATCTGTCACTATGGGGTGAGATTTCATTAGTATGGCGATGATACTCAGTTGTATGTCTCAGCCCATGTTCAGTTAACAATGTGATGACACACACATCCCGATAGTGCCTGGAGGCAGTAAAGGACCCTCCCCCATCCAGATTAGGGTTGTGCAGTCTTTTGCTTAATCCACTCTCTGCAATGTATGGCCTCTTCCCTAGGATGCCATGGTGCTATTGTCAATTTTCATTCCTCTGTCCTTCTCCAACTGCACATTCCATCACAGTTACTGTGATAATTTCTACCGGCTAAATGTACTTAAATGTAGTGAGGTATATACTAAATATAAGTAATGTAGCTGAGTGTCTGTGATGAAAGAAATCTTAGGATTTTCCTGTTTTCAGAAGAGATGGACTATTTGATACATTTTATTTTCTTAATTTCTCATTCTTTTTCAGCTTTAAGATCAGTTATTGACCACGGTTAAAAAAAAAACTTCATGAAAATTGTGCATGAATCTGTGCATCCATTTTTCCATAATATATACATTTTGCATTTTATTTTCCAATAGTTGTGATTTTTTTAGAAAAATAAGGAGTGTTTATGAAGGCTACTCCATTATATTAAGGGGAAAAATAAAAAGAAATATTATATATTTATTTGAAATTAGGAAATACTTCTCCTTCATTTTAGCAATAATAATACTAATAGAAGAGAATCTTCTTAACAAAGAGAATTCTTACCTAATCTATAAATCAGTTCCATATATTCATTCATTCATTCATTCATTCATTCATTCATTCATTCATTCTCTACCCTTTCTTATACATGCACATAAACACATACAGACATTCATCACTTGATTTTTTACTGTTTCCTATTTGTAATATAAAGCATTTACATATATGGTTCTCAGAGTTAGATTTATCATTCCGAATTACTGATTTGTGTTTACGATTTTCAGCGATTGTGTCCATAATTATTTCTGTTCATATGGAACATTTTTCTATCAAGGGATGTCACTTAATAAATACTCAATAAATCAATCAGCTCTTTAAAGAATGTGTCTGAAATTTGCTTTAATGAATATTTATTTTCTATTCTATTTTTTTTTTAAATAGCACTGATTAGAGGACAAGAAAACCTTATTGGCCTACCTTTAAAAATTGCAAACCCTAGATCATTCAAAATTTTGCAGCAATTCTAACTAGCCTACCATATATTAACCTTTGAATTCAGTTTGAATTATAATTTATCTCAGATGAATAAAGATATACACCACATATATTGTCTTTTATTGCTGTTTTGCTTTATAAAACAATGATACATCATAGTGACAATATGAATATTATTTTAAAAAAATGGGTAATGTGTGGAAATCTATATTATGAACAAAAGAACCCTCCCCCAATTACCGCAATATAGATAGTCCTCTATTTAATACCAAAATTGGGACTTGAACATCACTCATTGAGTGAAGTGGTTGTTAACCAAGCTGTCCACATGAGTGCTTCGCTCAATAATTGCAATCCTAGCTTTCTCAGTTGCAGTTATTAAACAATCTCCTTTTCCCTTGGGGAAATACTTCATAGAGCTGCAGTATCAGAACTGCCTTCAGGATTTCCATACCCACTGCAACCCACTGAAGGATTTCAGTTCACCTTGATCCCTTCCAGTTTCACCTTCACTGCTGCTTTCCAATTGACTGTTTGGGGAAGCTGGCAAAGAAGATTCAAATAGCGATTATATCATCATGGGATGATTGGCTACCAGTCATAAATTTGAACTGGTTATCAAGCACTAATAATTCACTTTAAGTCAATCGCTACATAAACAAAAGTTCCAATTGTCAACTGTGTAGTGGTATCAAAAATATCCCTCAATATGAATGCATGCAAGCTACATTTTGAAACTCTTTATTCCAGTTTATAAGTAAAGCTAAAATAAATGTCCAGTGATAAATCTCAAACTGTGGAAAATTAAATCCATCTTTTCTCACAGGCAGCTGTAATTTATGCAATGACAAGAGGATGGCCCTGCCAAAAAAAATTGGTTAGTACATATAAATTAACATCAGTTGAAGGAATAAACATTCTTGAATACAACTCAAGCTCAGAGTTACATTTGTCTTAATCACATTTATCTTGCCACAGATACTCAAAGGAATTTTGAACCATCTGTCTAAATCTTATTTCATTTGTGCCAAAATTAGAAATGAATTCAAATTTACCACTTGAAAAAGCACCTAGGAGTTGTTATATACTAAGATAAACAAAAGAATTCGAACACAGACTCATGAACTAAGGGCCAAACTCCTCATTCTATGATAAAATTCCAATAACCAATGATAAGATAAGGACCCAGTGATAAGACAGAAAATACAGAGTATTAGATAACCTTTTCCCAATGAGCAAGAGTAATTTATGGAGTGAGAATCTTGAAGGATTCCTGCCAAAGGAAATCGTTTAGTTGAAAATAAATTGGCTTAAAATTATGAATGAAAAAATGAAAATAAGAAAACCTGCAACGTAAATGAACTTTGAAGTTAAGTTCACCTTAATCAATTTCTCTTGCTGCAGATACTGAAAGGAATTCTAGACCATCTGTCTAGATCCTCTGTCATTTGTACCAATCATTGGTGATAAGTTGAAATTTACCAGCTGAAGGAACTTTGTAAAATTTTTATACCAAGATAAACAAAAGAATCAGAACACAGCTGACAACTTGAAAGCCCAAACCCCAAACCTGTCAGAATTATTTCTGAAACCAGATGGCATTATCTAATTTTCTCTCAATTTATGGAGTAGCCACTCAAGATACCAAACTTTCAGATGAATGAAGTAAAAATAATATAGATGAAACATGGAGCTTAATCTGCATATAGCATATTATACATACATACAGCTAGCATGCACTGCTAAAATATCTTAAATATGTACAGAATTTCTAATTACAATAGTTCTGAAAGCAAATTAACAAGAAAAGAAAGAAAAGGCTTTGATCTTGATTGTGATATAAACACCATTGCTTTATACATGCGTTATTCAACTAGAGGTCGAATAAAAGATGTCTATTTATAGTATACAACCTTGCAGAAATGTGTAATATATCAATTTTCCCTCCCAAGAATCTATAATAATAATTTCCCAGTAAATTTGTCAGGACATTCCATGTCAAATTGTACACTGACAGACTATTCTGTATCAAGTTGCCATGTTTTTGTATTTTTCAATGATAGTTCAGTCCCTAATTAAAGAATATAAATTAAAGAAACCTCCAATCCTTGTAAGGGGTATTTTTGAAATGACAAAGGGTGTTGTGAGTTGTTCTAAAAAATCAATGTCAATGAGTCTACAACCTAAAACTGCTACTTTTTTTTCCTGAACAGCAAAGTATACTTGAAAGAAACGTTAAGCTGAATTTACTGTTAAAAAAAAAAAAGAAGTGAGATTAGAACTAGGAATTTCCTAATTTGAAAATTACTGCTGCACCATCTTTTCTCAAACTTTCATGTAATAGAAGAATGATACGTATTTCTGTTCTTACATTAATTCACATTCTTGTTATATACAGAATTTTGCTATATTTGCTGCTACTTCTAATAGTATACTTCAAGGATCAGCACCGAATATCATAAATATTGAATAGGCAATTATTGGATGAATCTATTTTCATTTGGTCCATATATAACTGTGTGCACAGTTGGATGAACAAATGCTTTGGTAGCTTTGGAGGGCATGGCTCAAACATTCTTGTATTGTTGTTGTTATTTTCAGCAACGCCTACCATCACTGCATTGTGACCATAAGGAGGAGCAATTTTAATTCATTTGCTTCCAACTCTGATAATTACAGCTAAAACTAAAGAGTTCTTGGAACAGTATCGCCAGACATACGACTCTGTAAAGAGGCAACTGAGGTTACATTTTCTTAGAACAAGCTGAGCCATAAAGTTCTAGCAGCCTTATTTCTATATTACCAGAAAAGGCAAAAGGGCTAAAGTATAAATTAGGAGGTACTGGACTTTGGAGAATTAAACCTCAGTTTCTGAAGCTTCCTTTATCTTGAGTTTTTGCAATTCCAAAATGTGGGAATTTTCTGATTATTCTGACCTTCTTTTTATGTTTTATTTTTATTGTGATGGAGTATCTGTAACTGCATTTTTATCTTCTTAGAGATTTTATGTGGCACTGAATAAGCATTTCTCACAAATAAACAAAATAAATGATTTCCTTTCCCTTTGCTTAAATACTATATAATTTTCTATAACTGAAGGTTAAAACCTTATATCGGATAGAACAAAATCAAATCATTCATCTAAGCAACCTCAGAGTAATTGTTCAGTGCTAATTAACATAGTATTGGAAACAATAGCATCATCAAATAATCTCATTGATCACTATTAAATTGCACAACAAGAACAAAATTAGAAGTCTGAGCCCCAGTGCATTTTTTTAAAGTCCTAAGATTGATTTATACTGTTATCTCCAAAACGTAAATTATCACCCTGTGCCAATTATTATCTTCTGATTAACTATGCAGTGCCACCTGGTGTGCAGATGGAAAGAATATTACATATCAAGGACTGTGTTCACACCCACCCACATGCATTGAGAACCTATGTGACAAAAAGTGAACAGATGTTCATTTTGCTTGTGATACAGAAAAAAAAAAGTAGACCTCATGTTTCTGATTAATGAACTATGTTTAGAGAATATTTTCTGCACGTGGATATCTTTTCTGACCAAAGGTGAGCACTAGTATTTGGGACAATAAAATGTATTATATATGACTGCTTAAGGCAATGATGTTGTCTCATTATTGCAATGCTTTCCATCTTTTCCCCATCCCTGTGATATTTTAGACCTACTACCTACCAGGTTTCTCACCACCCAGAAGGAGAGTGGGAGAGCCACATGACTAAAAGCATTTTTTTCACAATCTATACAGTCTAATCTGGCTATGATGGTTACATTTTTTTTGCAGATTTTTGTTTTTAAAGGCTAGATCCCCCAAAATATATTTGTATTTTTTTTCCACAGCATTGTCAGTGAATAATAAAATAAGAAACACATAGAATGTAGACCTGCCTAGATCTGCATGGATCTCCTTGTGTACAGACATGGACATCTATTCATATGGCATTTGTGCTGCTACTTGCACTCGCCAGCTCTGTATCCCTGTAATCATTGTTGTTTCCTTGGCACAGCCTTACCTGTGCATTTCTGGCCCACCCATAGTTCAGCAGGGTCTCCAGATTCCCTAGTGTCAGAGCATTGCAGAATCTGGAATTGCTTGGCTTCCAATCGCAGAAACATTGTCTATTTGAATCCTGAGCTGTCTTTTTTCCCTGTAAGAGACGAGTGATTCTAGTCATCTTCCTACTTCACATTTGACTTTAATTGATTAGAGAGATGTCAGTTTGCACCTCTCCATCAAAGCAAGCAAGGGAATTTTTGTTTGTTTTAAAAGTATCCGATACTTGGATGTTAGAAAGAAGATCTCAGAGCTGGGGCAAGCTGTTAGAGTGTGTGTGTATGTATGTGTGTGTGTGTGTATATCTGTGTGCCTCTGAATCATATTTGTTTCCGTGCTTGAATGTTTCATCAAAATTTCATAAAAATAGAGGTAAGTCCTGTCCTGTGTATTGGAACTACAAATTGCCTGATGTCCTGCATGCTTCCAATTAAAACTTGGTTTTGGCTACATCTTAAGACTTGCGCTTCAAACTTAAGACAGTAAGTTCAAGCACTTTAGCTGCAGAATACATACTACAGGTCCACATTAAAGTGTGCATGCTCCTGGCCCAGCCTTACTTTGACAGGCATAAATACATGCTGATGCAATGTCATTGATTTTAGCTAACTCCTGTCTGCCTTTGACCTTGTACAGGTTTAATGCTTCTAGACACTTTCTTGAAATGTTGTGCTACCTTATTCCATATGAGCCATGACACATACAAAATTTAAACAATGGACCTAGAAATACCTGTTCATTTCTCCTTCATTTTACCTCTCCCTGAGGCAAGTTAGAGAGCTTGGCTTGTTGGAATCTTGAAACTATAGGGGGAAAAATTGGAAATGTACCAAAATCTCACTTGACGTTTGGTGCCAATTACTGGTGGAGAAAATGGCAGGTCTTTTTCATGTTAATGAATGAAGTTCCAAGCAGCCTTCCAGTATAAATTTGTGTCTTATAAATATAATCATTCCAAATTCCTCTTGCTGCCCACTCAGCAAGAGGCACAGCCACTTTTGACACAGTAGACAATCTCAGACGTATGAGGCATATTTTTAGTATTTGTCAGAGTTGTCTAGGAACTCCTCTAGGATGACTGTTTCCTGTAGCTTCTTCTAGCTTCATCTACTTGTCGAATTCTTGAATAATAATACTCTTGTGGTCCAAATATATATAGCTTTTATTTAAACCAATTGGGCTAATCACTGCATGATTCAGCATAACTAGTCATAAACTGTTACCATAACTTGCGGTCAAGCCATTTATTCTTTTTATTTTAGTTTTTTGGGTGTCTGTTGAAGTGGAGCAAAAACTGCTTTATGTTTCTCAGAAAGATTTTAGCAGTTTTCCTCTCAGTATTTTTCTCATGGTTGTGGAAATGTTTATTTTTGTAATTTGCATTTTGGCTTTTTCTCTTAATTGGTTGTATTTCTTCT
>JANHFL010004129.1:21639-31693 GCA_032468155.1 Oxyrhabdium leporinum
GTTTCTAATCTTCTGCCCCCACATGGCTTTTCCCAAGGGAAAGGTTTGAGGGCGTGTGCAAGTTACCCATCATTCCATGTCAAGTAGTCTGTCCCCAATGAACATTGGTAAAGTGTTATGTGTGCCGATGCAATACTTGCGGAGATATAGTCATTACTTTTTTAGGGGTTTTGAAACATGCTCTTTCTAATGAGAATGATTTAACAGAGTTTCCAGAAGGTCTTTTTCTGTAAAAGTGGGCTGAAAATACCCTATTTTTGGCATTTTTACAAAAACCGTCAACTTTACATTCAATTTGTGAACTATTGAAAAGCAGTCGGAGAATGAAATTTTATATTCAAAAGCCTTGTGTTGCTAAGTTACTATGCACAAAGTTTCATATTTATCATACCTTTCCTTCCAGAGATATAAAAAGCCAAACTTTAACCTTTTTTCAAGCTGCAATATTTTCAGCCAAATTTGCTCCAAATTATCTAGATGCAGATCACTCATGAGAATGTTTTTATTATTTTGTTTAATAGAGAACAACAAGTTGTACAAGATGGCCACATTTTGTTTCTCTCAACAATTATGTTGCCGGAGATATTATGTCTCAAAGTTGCTGGAACCTCAGAGTCATACTGTAGAAGGCTGCGGTATGAGGTCAAACAAATGACTATATCTCCACAAGTATTGCATCGGCACACATAACACTTTACCAATGTTCATTGGGAAGATGTGTGCATGTTCACACAAAATTTCATCGAAATCCATGATGGTCGAGCGGAGCACTTTTCTCCCACCCATTCTGGATTTTTGTTAGTACTTGGTAGTTGGTTATTAATAATTTGGCAGCTTTTGTACAGCAAGCAGAATTGATGTCATTGGTATACTATGTGCAAGCTTACCAGGTGATCACCCTTGCGGTGTCAGTTCTCTGTGAGTAAAGAGGAAATGGTGGTAACATTAAGCACAACCCTGCAGCTGCTCTACCTCCGGCATCCTCCAAGCCCTTTGCTGAACATCCCTTCCCCCCACCCTTTCTCAGAGGTTTAAGTAAATTAGGTGGCCTTTTCAAACAAAGGCATGGGAATGTTTTCTGTAAACCTGACACCTACAAGAGGTGTGCTGCTGAAATCTTTGTGAAGATGATTTAGGGTGTTGTTTAATCTTCCTCCTTACCGGTCCTTCAGGCACGTGTTTGCTAAACCCCACCCTGTCTTAAGTAGAGGAGGGACTCTGTCCCTTTGAAGGCTCAGGTGGTTCTGTCCTAACATTCAGCTAATGAATCGAGAGAGAGAAAGAGGAGTGGTCCATCTGTCAGGTCCCCTCTCAGCTGACTTGCAGGAATGACTGAAAAGCTTGGCACAAGCTGAACCGCTTCAGGATTCTGCTCCTCCTCCTCCTCCTCCTCCTCTGCTGTCTCTGCTTGCATGTTTTACAAGCTCCCTTAGAAGAACAATGAACTGATTTGAAGTTTTAAGACTGGGAGGGATCCTCTTGGAGTTGTCTGTGGCAGCCTGCAGCATGCATTGTTTGACACCATCTTAGACAGCTGTCAGTTTCTTTTCTTCTTCCCTGCTTCCTCCCCACATTTTCCCCTTTTGGATCTCTTTGTCTGAAGAAATAAAGTGACCATGGTCCAACGTTTCAGCCTCAGAAGGCAACTATCAAAGGTAAGGTTGCTTCTGTCATAAGGGTGTATGGGAACTATCAACATTTGATCACTTTTCTCTCCTAGTACAGTGAAACCTCCGCTTAGACAGAAGTGGGCGGGGGTCTGCTTGAGAGAAAGGAGCTCTGCCTTTTGTTCCCTTTGCCAACAGAACAAAGGTTTTTTTAAAAAAATTCTCTTGTCAGCAGACATAGGGGCTTTCTCTCTCTAAATTAGAAAGACTGCTTCTTTCTTTGGATTTAGCATCTAATGTGTGTCTGTAGCATCTAGGAAACAAGACATGATTATCAGAACAGAATATGATCTGATGAAATAGCAGAGATGGATTAGAACCTATAGAGAGTCAAGATTAGGATAAATTTCACTGGTAACCCAGAAAAATCTACCTGGCAAAGCACATGGCAGCTATCGCTTCGAAGTACTAGGCATGGCTCTCAGCAGAAGGAAGAACAAAGGAGTTGTTCTTAAGAGATTTTGCTATGGAAATACTTTGCATTATTTGTTCATAAGATGCTTTAAAAGAAAAGGTGGGGCTACTAAGCAAATAAAATTCATTTTTACTCAAGAAAATAGTTCAGTGTTTTTTTAAATTATTAAATAAAAGACCCAAGATATACTAATATTATGAGATGGTTGGTAGGTAGGTAGGTAGAGACAGACAGATAGACAGACAGACAGGATCTTGGGTTCTGTACATCTTTATAACCAAGTAAGGTTTAGTTAGAAAAATAATACCAACCCTTGTTCTCCATCTGTTTCATAGAACTGCTTGTAAAGGCTGTCTTTTTGTGTAAAATGCAATGATCAGCTGCTGATCACAGCATTTAGGTCAAAATGCACTCTTTGCAGACAGTGTGGGGAAGCCTTAGGGTATTGCAAATGAACAGGCATTCAGTATGACCCCTTTCCGAGTGCATCAGCATTTTTTAAATAGCTGAGCAATGAGCATATTAATGATCACTGAAAGGGAAATCTTCACTCGCCTAGTAATAATATGCAAAAGCATACAAGCAAAAGAAATATTTGGATAAACAACAAAAGCTGTAGTTGCTGAACTACAAATCCTAACACTATTTGCCATGTTCCAGCACAGCAAATAGTGAAGGATGCTGGGAGTTGTAGTTCAACTATTTCCAGAGTTAGAAGTTTCTCAGCAATGTTCTCCATCCTAATTCTCAATTCTTTTCTTGGGAGCAATTCCACACAATATTCTTAGAATCTGTGAGACTGAAGCTTATGAGTATAGAGTCTTTGTTCAAAATTCTGTTGACACAATTATCTCTATTTCAGTAAAATCATTTACTGGGACTTAACAGTGAAATGATCTTATTGAATAAGAGAAATTGTGTTTACTGGGCTATGTATGGGGATTGTTCACTTATTAGAAATAATAGGCTTGTGATCACATCTTGGACAATATTGGTAGTGAGAGATATAGTCATTAACATACTATTTAAATATTTGAGTGAAGACCATACAAAGTGACATGGTTTTTTTTTTTGTTAAAACATGAAAGTAGCTGTATTCTTTACAAAAGGAGAGGTCATTTGAAGTTTCCAAACAGACAAGTGGACAAAAAGTAAGGGATGAGTTTTGCAACAGAGCTGGTGAGTTTATGGCGCTGATCAGTTATATTTAAGGAAGGTTGTTTGGTTAATTAGTGGAGGTTATTTATGTTTTTTTCTGGTTCAATACAGTAAGTGCTTGCTTATACGGAACATAGGAAGATGGGCCTATAAGTGTAATTGACAGCCCAGAATCAGTTGAAATTGTGCAATGATTAAAATAAATAGTCACATTCCTCAGCCAACAGCATCGTCCCAACCAGCATTTCTTTAAAAAAAGGAAGGGAAAGAAAGTTGTGAATTTGCAACCTGAGTGAACAAACAGGAGTAGGGGAATTTTGTAAGGCAGGAGAATGAACGAGAATTTCCCATTTTCATAGGGTAAATATTTAGATGAGTTTAGAATCCAGGGCTCTAAACTTCAAGTAGCTTCAAGGGAAAAAACCCTAAGTTCTCAACCATGGCTTAAGAAACCAGCAAGTGAGATAGCTCTTTCCATTGTTATTTGATTTAATGAATTACTGTGCCTGTTGGACATGAGCTGTGAGCTTCGGCTTGCTACAGTAAGCTTAATGCAGTGTATCTATTCCCCTGAAACTAACATAGATAATTTGGAGATGTTTCAAGAGCCAGAGAAGTACAAAGAGAATAATGTGTGATAGCTTTGTCTTACTCCCAGGGCTGCCAAGGCTTCCAAGGAAGGGTAAGGGAGACATGACTGTTAGAGGACTTAGTTTGGAGTGGTGAATCCACATGCTTTCATACTGAAGATAGTCCTCCAGTAGGTGAATGGCTTTTGGTTGTATATAGTCTGGTTACTAGAAACTTGGAGATGGATTTGTGAACGATGGTGCCTAGCTTGCTGGTACAAAGGTTGCAGACATCATACACCATCAAGATAAATTGCTGGATAGTTTTGGGAAGAAGGTCTTTGTCCATATACGAAGGAGTGATGAAAAGACTGCTCAAGGAGAATATAGACGCTGCAGAGTAACGGAATAAATTTGAACTTTCCTTAGAAGGTATAGATCTTGAATCTGTATTGACTTTATCAGATATTCCAAACAACTAAAAGAAATTATGATAATGACTACATTTTAAGACACTACACTCTAGCAAATGGTATCCATCCAGTTTCACCTATTCAGATGTGAAATTTGGATCTCCTAGCACAAATATTTAACTCAACGTCACAAGACTGGAATTTCTAAAGAGACACTGGTTGACCTAACAACTTTTCTAGAGAAATTATATGGAATAAATATTAAAGAAAAATTAACTAAGCACATAGAACAGTTTTTCTCAAACTTGGCAACTTCAGCTCCCAGAACTGACATTCACAGAGCTGAATTCCAACATCTTAAAGTTGCCAAATTTGAGAAACATGGCACATACAGTAGGAACAAGCTTAGTTGAATTAAGAATCAGCATGGTTGCATGGGTAAATCCTATCCCATCAATCTTACACAGTTATTGGAGCATTTTAGTAGGCATGTAAATGAGAACATCTGGTCAACATTGTATGTTTGGATTTTCAGACAAAGTTCCTGAATTTCCTCAAAGTTCTTTTGACAAAAAAATTCAAATAAACCTGGAGGTCACGGAATAAGAGTAACTGTCTTTCTATATTTCCTAGGTTTTTTTCAATTATAAATTGAATTAAAAATTGAAAAAGTTGAAAATGAAAGCAAAGAATAGAAAAAATTCTCAGCACAGAAAGAAGTCAAGTCCCTCACTTTTCTTTGGTCAGATACTTTTTTAACTCATTCACAATTTATCTTGGAGATAAATAGCAAGCTGATTAAATTTCCAGATGTTACCCAGCTCCTGAAAGTGGTGAAAGTCGATTGATTATGAAGAGTTTTAAATGTCTTTAAATTGGGTGAATGGTCAACTAAATGCCAAATGTGGTTCATTTTTCAGTAAATTAAAATGATGTATGTTGAAACAAAAGCTTTAACTTCTCAAACATGTTGATGAGATTTGAGTTATCTGTAACTAGTCAGGAAAGAAATTCTAGAGTCATAATTCCAAATTCAGAGCTGTGTTTTAACAAACACCACCACTGTTGTGTGGCTATGTAATGGACTGATCAATGAAGGAACAGTAGATTTCAAAAGCTGATAGATCAGTTTCATAGGAGCAGGCGATATGTTCTAGCTGGAGAATATTTTCAGCACGTAAGGAGTATAAATAAGAGTCTAGACTCCTGTGCAGGTTGTTCAAAACAAGTTTCAAGCTAGCTAGTACCTGCTTTTGTCTATCTCACTTCTGATCCTCAAATTATCATCTGTGTGTGCTTCTCTTTTTGCTCCATTTCCATAGTTGCTTACTGCTTTGAGACTTTTGAAGGACTTGACCCCTTCTCCTACATCCCCTTCCTTTGGACTGATATCTGGACTAATAGTACAAACAATGCTTGCCCTGAGATAGAACACCATAAAACATGACGGCCACTAACTTGAATGGCTTTAAAAATAAACCAGGTAAATTCATGGAAGACGTCTATTTGTCTTGAAGATTGGGATAAGGATTCATTCTAATACCAGATATATTTGGTGTAGGGTTGTACTGAGGAGTATATCTCTATTTGTGAGCATCATAAAAGCTTCTTGTTAGCTATTCTGAGAACATACTAAAATAAATATGCCTTGGATTACTCCAGCAGGGACATTCCTATGTACCTATAGAATGATCCTATAACTGTTTCACAGGCTGGCCCTACCTTTTTTCCTATATGTGTTTTTCTTTTTGCTGGCAGTCCCAGTGTAAATGTTATCTGATCCTTATTGTAGACTGATAGGATCCAGCTTTCTGGGTCATGAGCTAAGTTTACTCTACGAACAGATAAATATATAAGGACTGACTTAAATCTGTGTTTCCAAAAACTCTTCAGAAACAAATATTTAACTTGGCATTTGATTAAAAAGTAATCTCTGCTAATATCAGAGTAGCAGTTTAAGTTACAAGGAAGTTGGGGAAACAAAGAAGTTAACCCACAACTATATTTTATGAATAGTCGAGAAAGCAAATAGTATAGTTGTGTAATACTTGTCTTCTTCAAAAAACAAAAACCCACCTTTGCTCATGAGCATTTCACTATTGCATTTCAAATATCTTCCTGTAATGAAATATTAACACTTGAAATAATAGGGTGGTTTTTTTGTCTGGTGAAATAGTTATATCTTAAAAGTTTTGCAGTTGCTTCTGTAGGCATACCTGCCTGCCTGCCTCTGAAATCTGTTCCATATGCCAAATTGTCTTTGTACAAAACAGCCGCACAACATAATTTGCCACTAGGGCATTACAAATTGCCAACAGACAAGTTTATTAGTGGCAAGCAGATGAACAAAATAGAGATGGCCAGGCACCACACAGAACAAGACCAAATGCATTGGTGTATGCACAGGTCTGCTGCCTCAGGATTGTAATACTTTGTACAGTACCAGCATCTTATAAATGTGCTTGTTTGGTCTGCTAGGCCAAGAAGAAATGTGCTTGTTTGGTCTGCTAGGCCAAGAAGAACATAGACTAGAGATCTTTGGGAGATAGCAGGACTATAAGATAAACTGGGAGTTTAAAAAAATGTCCTAGAAGCAATCATTTTTGTTCCCAAAAAGACCTACATGCTCATGCCCATAAGGACCCCAATAGTCAAACCTGGCTGAAAAGAGACATTGAGTTACCTGTTGTGGGGTTTAAAAAAAACATGACGTTGTGTCAGATAACCAGTTTTAAGGGCTTTTCTTACAGTGATCATGCTATGAATGCTAAGCTGATTGAAGAAACTTCAATATTTTTCCTGGAAAATTATTTCCACTGAATATATGTGTTCATGTTTTTACTTTTGTAGCATTAAAACAATCTACTCATATGGAATAGAGAATGAAGAAAACAATTGCTGTACTACAACCAACAAATGGAATTTGGTGCAATTTTCTTTGGGACTAAAATTGAATTCCTAATATAATATAATTCTATTAGTTACTCTTTGAACAAATCTTAGGTCAGATTTTTCCAGTACAGTGAATGCCAAGAATATAAATCTAGATTTGGGGTGATTCAGATATTCTCTTAAAGTGAAAGAATTTGACGTAGTGATATCATAGAAACTTGGAATTGGAAGGATCATAGAGGCCATCTAATCCAAATACTTGCTTTATTCAGAATCCATTAAAACATGTCTAACAGAAGATCAGCCAACCTCCATTTAAGATTGATTGGCCATATTTTGCTATTTTAAAGAATACCAGCACATTTGGTTGTACCTGGAAAATAATTGATAGTCATTCCAGATCCTTTGCTGTGAATGTCAATTGGCCATTGCATCTGCATGGTTAGCAGTTGAGCTGACAGTTTTGCATCATTTGTAACTTCCATTCTGAGGCAAAGATTAGTGTTATATTTTTATCTCACATATCCTTCTGGAACTGAGGACAATGTTCATAGTACTCCATCCTCCTAATTTTGTTTCATGACATTTTGAGGTAGGCAGGGCTGAGAAAGCATGACTGACCAAAATCATTTGATGAAATTCCATTAAATGGCTGAAGATAAGCTTGAGTCTGGGTTTCCAAGTCCTAATCTAGGACTTTTGCTACTACAGGTAATCTGCCACCTACAAGCACAATTGTAAATTGCCCAGAATCTCAATTTGCACAGAGGCGAGGGGAAATCCCTCAGTACGCTGAGGGAAAAGCGTTCCCTCTACTGACATTCTGGGGAAGCCATCAGAGAAGGTGGCAAATGGCAGTCACATGTTCACAGAGCACGTGGCAACTGGTCATAAATGCAAACAGGTTGTCAAGTGCCCAAAATGCAGTCATATGACCTGACGGCGTGACATCTGGATGTGCTTTCCAGGCCATAAAACACCAATTCTGAGACTGTTATGACTGCAAACAGTCATTAAACCAACAGTTATTAAAAGATTGGTTGTAAGTTCAGGATTTCCTGTACCTGCTGCAGTGGGTATATTTTTGTTGTGTTTAATTACAAGAAACCAGAATTAACAGCGAGTTTGGTCTATTATTACTTGCAGATTGAGTTCATTATCTAGTTACTTCCATAAGGCTTGAAAGACAAAATAGATGAAACTGGGAGCTCTTCCAAAGTGTCATGTTTTTAACTATTCATTACAAGTAACAGAACAAAATAATTTCTAATGGAAATGGCTTTTATAATTTTCCTATTTAATATGTAGCAATTTTAGTACATTTCACATTCTGAAACATGACAAGTAGTGTCTAGTTTAGGAAATGCCATTTGGCAAAGTGATAAGCATGACATTATGCAGACTTTTAGACTCCTAAATTATTTAGTGCGGTGAATAGTATCACCTAAGTAACACACAGCGGAATTGTATAAATATAAAATGCATTCATTGTATAGAAAATGGCTCATTTTGTTATTGGATGTTATGCGTGTCTCCACTATTATACAAAGCTAGGTTAGTCACTGTTGGTTCAACTCTATTGTAACGTATGTAATATTTACTTTTTGCCTCTGTGTATGTACTAGTTTATATTACCAGAAGTCCTGCCTATTGATACGTACTTTATCATACAGTAGAAGTCAGGGCCTTGCACTGTTATATACTATGGCATATTTTTGGAACCAGCTAAATGCCTTTTAATTTTTATGCAGTGCTAATTGGGGGGGGGGGGGGGAGGAGGAAAGGCATCAATTACAAGGTGAATTCTGTTCACCTGTGTATTCTGTGACGAAACATAACTGTTCCTGTTTACAAAACAGTAGTTTTTTTATTATCTTAAATATTCAAAGTGACATGATATGTTACTGCCCTTACTGTTAAATGGATGAAAAGGAATCTCACACTATCAGCAAAGGGATTTGTGTCGCAGTTTTGATGAGATACTAATAGTTCCGAAATTGTATTGGGTTCAGGAAAAAATGGTGAATCTATTCCAAATCTATTAGGAAGAATTGGACATAATAGGAGCACACTCTAGTCTCTGTCATAAACCAGAGGATGGTACTTCACACTTCTGGGAAATGATGAAGAAGAGTTTGATATTTTAATCAAATATAGCAAATTTTAAGAATAACTGTAAGCTTTTCATTAAAATTACTTTTACAAGATGTGTAAGCATTTCTAGGTATAGGTCTTACTGCATTTAAATTGGTGAAAAATCTTGTCTTGGAAAAGTTGTTTCCTGGATTGTGTTCATATTTCAAAAAAATAAAAATAAAAGTGATGTTGGAAAAATGTAACATAACATCTGAAATAATACCTCTTTTCAGGTTTGACAAATTAGAACCATGGAAATGATACAGATTTAAAAGAATTTGTTCTTCCTTTGCTCTCTAGTACCTATGTTTTGCCAATATGATTTACATATGGGAAAGAAGAACAGTGCCACAAGATTTCAGATTTGTAAATAAAACAAAATTAAGATTGTTCATGTTTGGAAAATGAAAATAAAATTCCAAATGTTCATGAGTTAGAGAGAGAAACTGAAAGGAATAGGAGAAAAATTAACAGAATCTAATGCAAATTTCTTCACTTAAGGAGCAAACTAAATGCAAAGGTGCATAGGTGAATGTTAAGAGACAGCTTACTTGGTAATAGTATCTCTGAGAAAAATTACAGTACAGTAGTTGATTACAGATTGAATGTGAAAGTGTGTTAAGGATGCAATAAAGGCAGATGCCTTAGGCTGCAGAAACAGAATTAGTTTCCAAATCATGGAAAGTAATTCTACTTCATTCCACATTTATTCTCTCCTCTACATTCTTTAGATTAGATTAGATTAGATTAGATTAGATTAGATTAGATTAGATTAGATTAGATTAACAGAGTTGGAAGGGACCT
>JANHFL010004129.1:44089-67612 GCA_032468155.1 Oxyrhabdium leporinum
GGGGGGGGGGGGGGGGGGGGGGGGGGGGGGTGGGGGTGGTGATTATGATGATGATGATGATGATGATGATGATGTAAAATGCCAAATCCAGTTTAAATATGTAGCTGACTGTGCAGCCAGCCATAAAGTTAATTATTGATAGATGGATAAAAATGCCCAAATCCAGTCTAAACATCTGGCTGACTGTGCAGCCTATCACAACCATTACTGTTACTACTGCTACTATTGTGATCTGCCTAGAGTCAGGCACCGTCTAAATTGAATTGAGTTAAATTATTATTATTTTTAATTAAAAAAAAACCCTGACACATCTTTTGTTTGATCAAGTAAAACAAATATTTTCTTTCCTTCTACTGACCCATCCTTGCAAATTCTTCTGATTTGCTCCAGAAGTAAAATCCTACCTCATTTAGTTCAATATTATATACATGAATGTTCTGTTAAAACATGCTGATGCATATGGTAGTACTGAAATTATGACATTGCTTTACAAGAACTGAAAGCATGCTGTAATTGCTGTAAACTGGTGCTTCTGCCGTTTCGTCTTTAGAAAAAATGTATAGGAATTTAAAGGTCTTAATTTGCTCAGTCTAACTCTTATTAATTTTCCATGTATGGATATATGGAATCATCACAGTCAGTATTTTAGGATTACCTATTGCATAAAAGACTGGCTTGTGTTAAGGAGAGGATGACTTGGAAGGAGCACATAAAATGGAAACATAAATTGAAGCACAGTCCCATAATTCCTATAACATCAGATTCAGTAAAGTTAGTAATAATTGGTTAAACAATTGTCCAATATTTTTCATTCCTGGGTATTGTTTGCAGACCATCATTTTTACATGAATCAACTGCCAGGATAAAACTGAAGAGTTATCTGTTAGACTAATAATGCCTGCCTTCCATGCATCTAAGGTTATTGGCTATCCTATTTCGAAACAAATTTTGAGGAGGTAGAAGTTTAAAAATTAATTGACTAACTGTAACTTTATTTTAATATGCATAGGTTTGTGTGAGATACATGTGTGTGTGTGTGTGTGTAGTTTTATCTATATCTTTAGCAAGATATCTTTATATACATCTTTAGCAAGAATGAAATGCAAAACAACATAATCCAAAACTAACAGCAGAAGGAAAGATGTCTAGAAAAAAAGGAAAAAAAGGACAAAATGTCAAATAAATTTAATATTAAGCATATAGAATGCACCCCAGCTGGATGCTGAAAAGGGGGGGGAAAACGATAAATTCTCCTTCCCTTTATATAACGACTCTATAAATAGATATAAGCTTTCCCATCCCTATTTAACAAGAATACTATATTAAATAAACAGATTTTTCCAGGTGAGGGGCTCTCTAGCTAAGGCTTGTGTGATTCTGTCGCGTTAAATTCAAGTGCCCATGAGCTTGCTTTTTGTTTCTTAACGTACTCTGCCAAGATAGCGTATGCCATGTGTAGCCTCAGTGTAACTGTTCATTTGAATCAATGATACTGAAGCACACAGAGCTGTTTGTTTTGGCAAATAGTCTTTTTATACAGCAACTGCACAGAGCACTTTCAGTCTCGCAGATGTAGGGAACGAAGTAGCCAGTCTGGGACACAGTCCGAGCAGTACCTAGCACTGGGCAAGGCGTTGCTCACCGGCCATGCAGCAATGTTTATGTGGTGCTGCTGTACCTGTGTGTGCTGTGAAAAGTATGTCTGTGAGCCAATCCAGGTGAGATCATCCCAGGAAATCTTGTGGCAACCGATGGGGCTGTTCTATTTAAAACTCAGGTAGCATATGACTTCATTGATAAGCAATCTTTTAGGAAATATATTTCCTCCCCGCTCTTATGCTGCCTTGGCTTTTTGGTTATCCTGTAATTGTTTTAACCCCGGCAGTTAAGTCGGTTCAGAGTATAGAACTTCTTGCCTGAATTTGCATCTCAGTTATGAATGGCATTTCCCTTTGGAAGATAAGCGTATGAAAGAGATGCTTTCGACCCGCAAACCTTTTTTGCTTGCTTTGCTTTTTCTCTCCCCCTCCCCCCCCCCAGCTATGGAATGTGCATTTTATAGAGAATATAAACCATACTGCAGAATCATTGATACCGGACAGAGAAACAAGTATGGGCATATACCCTTATTGTATATCCCATTTCTTTTTGTAATTAAAGTAGTTATCTTTTTGGTTTTTTTATAAACTGCTACTCCAGCATGAAAAGAAATATAAGGGCAAGTTTTCTGTCCATCTCTACAGTTGAAAATAAAAACACAATTTGTTTTGTAGAGTACGTTCTGGAAGAACATCCTTATGTTATCATACATTTGTTACTCAGGGTACAGATGAACATAGATTAAAAAGTTTACACTTGTACTGATTTATTTCCCATTCTGGAATATAAAATATGCATGCATAAGCTATTATGCTAGCTCCATGCTAATACCATAAAAAATCTGGCCGCATTTGCCAACAAATATATTGTTTTCTGAGTGAATGTTTTCCTAAGAAATGCCACTGTTGTTACTAATGTACTGTGTGCAGCAGCTCTCTTTTACCATAAATCAAAGCAGTTGCTTAGAATAAATAATGCACAATAAAAAAAATCACTGTAAAATATTCTGGCGGAAAGTTTCAAGTGATATTAATCCCAGGTAATGGGAACTTCTGTTTGGAATGGGAAGATACCCCGCACTTCTAAAAATATGAAAAACTTTTGATAAACATCTTGAAAAATGCCCAGATTTTTAATGAAAATTTTCAAAGTGGTTTCCAATATAATTAAGATGAACATATATTTTATGGGCAAAAGTACAATGTCTCCCCCACTCCCTAGTAGCCCCACCTCTCTAAATATGCCAAGAATGTTCAAAACATCTTTAGTATAATTTTAAAAGAGCTGCAAATATCCAAGATAAAGGCAGATATTATTACGCCCATTTAAAACTTGCATAAACAGTAGTGTTTCCAAATGGTGCTTGAAAGCTGGGGTAAAATATAAGCCTAGTAAAATAATACATGCTTACATACATTTATGTTGCAATTTATTCACATAATTGTACCATGCTATTTTTCTCCACATATCATAAACTTGCTGTACTACATTGAACACAGTTGATCCCAATAAATTTTGTATCTCCATTTAATCAATGTAAATTTGGATGCCAATTTATATGAAATAATATAGGAACAAAATGTTATTATTTTCTTTGTTATAGCCAGCACCTGATACTACTAATTCACTCCTTAGCACTGTTTTGATACGCCGCGACAACAATAGTTTACTGATGATGTAGTGGAGGACTGAAATGGCATGTGGAAATGGCCTTAGTAAATTGGAAGAATCACAGACTAGACAAAAGTCAGATAAAAAGCAACTAAACTTGCCGAAGCAATGGGGTGTGTGGTAAATGACTCAGAAGTGACTCTGCCTAATTTCTTGGACTGTAAAGGTGAGTGGGGAGAGAGATACTTTCAGATTTGCAAGATTCTGTTAATTTAACAGAATTAAAGATACATCTAGTACTTCTGGATGTGCAGGGCTGATATGGGCTGCATTTTACCATAAGTATAAAGTTAGAAGTCACTTTCATGTTAAAAGATAGAAGTAATAAATTACTTAGATAATAAATATAAATAGTATTAATGCAAGGATAAAGATAATCATAAGGTGGTTAATTATCTTATATGTGATATAACAATTTGATGACAATATGAACAATCCATATAGAATAGATTAATAGCTTTCTCAGTGCATCCCCTGAATTGAACCATTTATGTGGTTCATAAATGTGTGCTATATGTCTTTACATATTTTTTTAAAAAGCATACAGAACAATGATGAATTGCTGAAATTTATATTTAAATTGGCTCCTAATTCCTTTTAATGAATCTGTTAATAAGTATTACTTAGTAATTTTGAAGGTTTGACAGAAGATTGTTCTATGGGTTTTCAGACAGACACATGTTGATTGATTATAGATTTACATCTTAATGTATGGAGAATTATTACAAGAGAAAAAACAAAATATACCTTTTGGGGACTGATTTTTAAAAGTACTTATAATTAAATTAGTAATTAATTTGACAATATAAAAATACAATATGTCACACAACGATGTATACAAAACGAAAGCATCACAAAATCAAACATTCCCTTAAGCTTGAAGCTGTTTATATTGAAGTAGTATAGTTCATTTTTTATCTTAAAAAAAAAGCCAAATGTGTAGTTGCTCCAAGTTGCTCCATTGCCACAAAAAAGATAGCTCATATTACAGGCCTTTTACTATCCATGTTTTCCCAAAAAGAATCATCACTGAACTTAGAATTAAATAATATTTACATAAGAACATTTAAATGGGTTTTTGTTTCCTAGACCACTTCAGATCTCTACTCAAGGCAATGGATTTTGTGATTCCATGTTTAATCCCTGGAAATCCAGATATAAACACCCTATGCATTTTGGATTGTTCAATTTCAAGGGAAAAATAAATATGAATTTAATAGCAGTAATTGTTTGAGGGGTTCTGTACAGTGTGTCTACTGGAAATGAAATTAAGAAGTTTGTCTAATTGAAAAGGAAAGAAATAGCCCCCCAAAGTTAAAGCAGTCAGAAAACTCAGTATGCAACTCTTTGCATCTCCCACTGTTTGTTAACTTATATAAATGCATACCCCATTGTTTCAACATAGATTTCAATATTTCTTAGCACATAATTTTGATGTGGAGTGAAAACTCAGGAGGGTCTTATGAATGGGCTTTTCCATGATATGAACTGATAATTATCGTCTCTCTTCAAATAATTTCTAAAGGATTTTCACATAATGGTGTATTATTATTTCATATTATATTTAGATAAGTGGGTATTGAGGTAAACTAAACTAAAGTGGTTTTCCTTTATACTCCAGCAAAAGTAAAAAGACTAGAGGAAAATTTCTAAATGAAAACTATACTTCTTACACCACTATCAGAGGAAAACAACTCCACAAAATGATGTTGGTGGTTCAAGCTACCAACTGTATGAAACAATTGTGCTATTTAATGTGGAAAAGCCTGTTGTTTTTTTTCCTGCAGCCAAATCTCTCTCCACTCCCCAAAACAGCTGATTTGTAAAAGCCAATCTGGGTCATAAATAATTTCTAAAATAATCACTTGTGACTCAGCAATAAAAAAAGAATTCCATAGAGTGTGCTCGATTAATTCCTGGTGATTCTACCTATGTTCGGTAGAGAAGTATTTTGCAACCACTTTGTCCAGGGTAAGAGAAGAGAACCCTTTGGGGAACATTTTCATGCTTCTTCAAGCTTCTCCATGCCAAACGTTTTGCAAAGGGACGGAAGGCCTGAAGCGGTACGAGATCGCTCCCCTGAAGCCTCTTGTCCATTTGCAAACGCTTTTGGTATGGAGAAGAGAAGCCTTTGAGGGTGCGGTCTCATGCTTCTTCAGACTCAACGAGGCTGCCTGACACTCCAAAAGATCAGGTGTCCTGCACAGGCAGCCTTGGTGAGTCAGAGAAGCTGAGCACCGCTCTGTATTTGGACATCGGCACCAGCTGTGGGGAGGAAAGGGGAACTGGGTCGCTCAAGCAGTAGGTCGATGAGTGCACGCTCATGCAGCTCCACTCACTCAAGAGAGAAGAGAAGTCTTTGGAGTGCCACTTGCACGAGCGCAGCTGCATGCACGCACTGGCCTGCCTCTCACACAGTCTGGTTCTGAATAGGCTACGGCCCGGTAGTGGGTCATGGTCCGGGGGTTGGGGATCCTTGATGTATAGTAAAAATATGAAAGGTTTGTGTCAAGATAGAATGGATGCCAGATGACTGGAATAAATGCAAAAGTGGCCAATATAAAATACTGATCTTCCGATGGTCTGATCATGCAGACAGACTGAGATTGTAAAACAAATATTCAAAGGGCAAGCAAAGGGTTCAAAAGAAAAGAGAAAATCATGAAGGTCCTGGTTGGGTGGCATTGATTAAATCTTGAAAAATAGAGGCAAGATGTTTGAAGAACATAAGACAATTTATGGAGCAGTATTTCGACACTGGATATTTTGAAAGAAAAAGAATATGGAAAGGCTTAGTGAATATTACAGGTGTAAATTTGACTTAGAGAAATATTCCCTTGTCTTTTTCTCACCACATGCCTTTAAGTTCACAAAAAAAATTATTTAATACTTTATTGTGATTTGCATAAGGTTGCTTATGCTGAAAGGGAATAGTCTGATCTGTATGTAGCTGTATGTAATAAGGCTAATTGGGATCAGAAACTCCATTGTTAAGTGATGCAGTTGTGACCTAAAAAATAATGTGACTGCTTCTCTTAGCAATGCCAATTGAATTTGGCAATCCTAGTTGCTGCCACTAAATGAGGATTATATAAGTTGCAAAGTGAGGAACTCATGGGATCGCAACTTGTCACTTTCTGCTCGCATCCCCATTGACTTTTCTTACTTGTCTTGATACATGATGATGATATCAATGTAACATTACTACTTCACAGACTGTACTGGCTCCCTATACTGTATTGGAGCATTGGATGAGCCACTCCTGAAGTGATTTTAGAATTGGACTACTGTATGCTGTGCTTTCATTTCAGTTATGCTTGAATGTAGTGTATTCTTTTATATTTTGAACCCTATGTAATCTGCCCAATGAGTTGGATGGCCAAATAAATAACTACACAAATAAAACCCCAAAATCTATGCTTACAATTTAGAATGTGTTGTTCCTGTTATCCTGTATCTAGATAACTAGTAAGCTAGTCCGACTCAGTGGTTAAAAGCCCCTGAGGCTCATGAGTATGTACAAAAGCCGTTAAGTACAAAAGCCGTTTGGAATACTTTTCTCTTAGCTCTGGGCAGGAGATACTGAGAAGCCACTTCCCCCCCAAAAATGTAACCATGAAGAAAACTTGTTCCTACAGTTACCAAGAGTCAGGGTTGACTTAAAGGACCACAATGAAACAAGTTTTCATTGTATTTATTTTCTCCCAAATAGCAGTTACCAGTACATATCTCCTCCTTGTCCTTTCTCCAATAAGTCGCATATGAACTGATACCACTATATATTACATGTTATTCTATCTATGTGACGTGATGTTATATAAAAAGAAATATCTAATGTTGATATATCATCTAATTATGACCTTACAGTAGTAAGAGTATTAATTCAGGAATAACTTCTTGATCAATCAAGAAGTTATTAACATAAAAATATGTTTAGGTTTTTAAGATGACTTTATTTGGAGGGTTATATAAATGCTAATTTTCATTTTGTGTAAAGGCAACTCCAAAGCAATCTAGGTATTTTTATTTGTGATTTGGTTTTTGATTGTATTCCTCCTGTCCTCTTTTCTGAAGATGAGCATACCTTTTCTTCATATCTATTGCAATTAGCATCCATAAATATCTTTCTGTGTTTGAATTATTTACAAAAATATTTTATTTAGATTTATACTCTTCCCTTAAAATACATTAATGGAGTGACTCGAGTAAAATATTTAAAACACCATGCAATAGCTGATACATTACAGTAAGCTAAAAACAACTACTCTGTAAAAGCAGGATCGAAATAAAATACATACACAAATTTAAAAGCTTGGGAAGCATTTTTTAAAATATATTAAGACTTGCATTGGAAAGATGCCAGAATGGACATTCGAAATGCAGGTCAAAGTCAAAGTTTTTCTCTCCCCATAATTTGAACAATTGTATTTTTGTAGGAAAACCACACTATGTCAAAATGTTTCTTTGCCACTAAATAATAAAGAGTGTCATGTTTTACTAATACACAGCAAAGGGGTATCTGGTTTTTAAGTAATATTGCTGATAAATATCCATTTTAAAATTCGAATACTCTTAATTATTAAACTGTCTTTTAAAATGTTCTTTATAACAGAGAAGTGAAGTACCATTTCATTGAATTATAGTACCCAAAATAAGTGTTAAAATGTTGAGATAATAATAAAAGCCATTCCTATGTCATTGAATAATAACCCTAATAATTGATTACAGGTAGTCCTTGCTTTGCCCTCATTTGGACTGGCAACTCTGCTGCTGAGTGAAGCAGTCACTAAGTGTGAACTCACGTGTCCCTCACTGTGCTTTCCAGCTGGAAAAAAGACAAACTGCTCAGTTGCACACCTTTAGCTTTTGTTTGCTTCGTAACCACTCTCCCACCCTTTGGAATGCTCAAGTGCCTGTTTACTGTATTGTAAGCATTAAAACAATATGATTGGGCTGGCACCTAAGGGTGGGAGCACTATGCAAACAATGTACTCTCTTGAAATCCCTTTCTGTCTAACATTCCATTCTGCAAGGAGGGAGGAAAAAAAGCAAGTGATTTAACTATGCAATGTCTCCTTCACCTAACCTTGCTCCCAAAGAAAGAAATTTCAAGAGAGTAAGCTGTTTACTCTTTTACACATCAAAAGCAATGCAGTCATGCCAGTAGGCAAAGAATTGCCTACAGAATTTGCTTATTCCCCCCCCCCAAAAAAAAACCCAAACAGTAGAGAGATTGGGAAAATAATTCAAGAAAATACTAAAATGTATGCATAGCATGTCCCCAGCTTCCAGCCTCAGACTGCCATCCATTTTTTTTTTTTTTTTTCTGATGCTTTTGATGTGTAAAAGAGCAAACAGCTTACTCTCTTGAAATCCCTTTGTCTCCAATTTTTGTGCTCTGCTTAATTGGTGGGTGTGAGAGAAAAAAAATTGCAGGTCAAGCACAGGACAATATGTATTGCCTGCAGTGGTGATGATATGACAGGGATACTGTAAAAGTCATAAATAAGTTATAAAGATTCTTTTTCTGTCCCCTCCACACATACTTTATTTTAAATCACATCCCTCATACAGGTATAAAGCAGCTGGTACCCCTGCATTTGTTGAAGAACCTTCACATCATTTTTCAACTCATTGCATAAGGTTTGTACAAGTCAGGGTTTACATAAACCACATGTCCTGCCACACGTGTAAATGCAAAAACTATTTCATGCATGACTGTTACTCCTTAATCCATGTACAATTCACATTTTTTTTCAGCCCAAGGCAGATCAGGACATGTTCCTTCCATGTGTAGAATGATGCTTACCTACTAGTATCAGATTGAGTTTGGAGTATGCACTTTGTGTATTTGTTTGTATGCCACCTTTATTATTTTTACAAATAACTAAAAGTAACGAACATATCCAACATACCTTCCTCCTCTTATTTTACCCACAACACCAACCCTGTGAGGAGGGTTGGACTGAGAGAGACTGACTGACGTAAAGCCATCCAGCTGGCTTTCATGGCTAAGGAGGGACTTGAAGTCACAGTCAATAAACATAATAAGTTTGCTTATTCCATTGACCTCAGTTTCTTTGGAAAGTATGCTCCATTGTAGAATATATGTGCTAATATAATAGACTCCTTTAAAACATTCTAGGTAGTTGTAATTGTTACAAATTCACTAAAATATATTTAATATGAACTATACAAATCTGATTATTTTGACTATGTATCCCCATCATTCTGTTCAAGGTAAGTGCTTTACAGAAGAATGCAGAAAAGCAGTGAGAAATATCAAACCAAAGAATAAAGGCATGAAATGAGAAAAGGGAATTTGAGATATAACTAAAATTAATTGATATCTCCACCATTCACTGTACCTGTTCTTCTTTCTTGTGATTTATTCCCTCTTGTTTCAGATATTTATTTGGCAATTGGATCCTCATTCATTCATTACTGCTAACAAAACTATGTGAATGTTCTTTTGTTGTATTGATCACTTTTGTATTCAATCCACATTCATTCAACAACAGTTCTTTCATTACATTATCTCATTTTACCATACGTATTTCTTAAGCATTCCATTTCCACTCTAACCAGCTTACTTTATGTTTCTCCTGACATTCCCAGTTCTCAGTTCTATGATGGAGGAGATAGGTAGAAAGAATATTTGTAGGACCAGCTGTTTCAACAAAAATCAATTCCTTGCAAAAAAACTATATTCGTCATTACAATTCTATCAGCATGTGAATATTTTTAAATCTTCCATCTTTGGTCCCATTTTTAATAATCATACATTTTTATACAGTCTCATGTACTTACTCTGGTAGTTCATTGTTAATATATAACTAGCAATTGTACACTTCATTCTTCCTTTCAGACATGGGTGCCTTGATCTTTGACAGATTAATAATGTTTAGATACAGTCTGTCTAATCGGTGAACTTAGAAGCTATCATGGAACAGTGGTTAGAGTGCAGTATTGCAGGCTAACTCGGCCCACAGCCACAAGTTCGATCCTGGCTGGTTCAGGGTTGGCTCTGCCTTCCATTCTTCTGAGATCGGTAAAATGAGGACCCAGGTGGTTGGGGACAATATACTGACGTGGTAAACTGTTCAGAGAGTATTGTAAAGCAATGTGGAGCAGTATGTAAGTGCTATTGCTATTGCTAACATTTGCTGGAAATCAATCCACTCACAGTTTGTGTTTCCCTCTCACAGTGTGTTTATTTATAAAATTTATTGGCTGCCCATCTTACCATAGGGTAACTCAGGGCAGCATACATATACAGTTAAACATAAAAAGTTAAAATCAGACATTAAAACCAAGGATATATGGAGAGGGCAGGGGGGGAGTGAAGCAGGAGATGGGATCTGTTATTACTCAGTCAACCACCTCCATTGTGCTGTTTCCCCCAAGAGCCACGTCTTTAGGTTCTTGAGAAGAGAAAGGAGGATTGGTGCCAAACCTCACATCGGGGGCAAGAACAATAGGGAATGTCCTCCTCTCGACCCTGCCAGCCAGAATAATCAGGCTGACGGGACCCGCAGCCTGCCTCCTCTGCTTGCACAAGTGGTATGGGCCAATCCCAGTGGGGTGAGACCATTCCTCAAGTAACTTGGACCCATGCCATGAAGGGCTTTAAAGGTGATCTCCAACACCTTCAATTGCACCCGGAAGCAGGCTAGTAACTGATGCAGCTCCTGGAGCAGTGGTGTTACAGGGGCCATTCTTAGGGCTCCCAAAACTACCTGTGCTGCCACATTCTGCACCAGCTGTAGCTCCTGAGTGCTTTTCAAGCGTAGTCCCGTGTAGAGCACATTGCAATAATTCAGTCATCAGATAGCTAGGGACTGAGCGCAAAGAGTCCTGATCTAGGAAAGGCCACAACTGGTGCACAACACAAAGTTCTGCAAAGGTTCTCCTAGTCGTGACTGTCACCTGTTCCCCAAACAGGAGTTATGAGTCCAGAAGAACCTGGACCATATCGGGTCTTTCTGGGGCAGTGCCACCCTATCCAGAGTTAAAGATGGCAGAGTCCCAGATCCCAGAGCCTCACGTCCCCCAAAGCCATTTGGTTTTTTCAGTGTTCAGTTAAAGCCTATTATCCGCCATCTAGACCACCCATAGTTTTTGGGCACTGCAAAAAGACAGCCACAACATCACTTGGGTCACCAAGAGTAGAAATATAGAGTTGGGTGTCATTAGCATATAATATATATCTTAACCCATGGTGATGGATGATTTCACCCAGCAGTTTCATTTGGATGTTGAAAAGGAGTGGGAAAGTACCAAGCCCTGCAGTACACCACAGTTACCGCTGTTGAGCCATGTCCCACCTATTGGTTTCCTTCCTAAATGAAAAACCTTAACTTTTCTCACCAATGAATTGCATTTTATTGGAAAAGTGCAGTCTTTAAGCTGTCAAGATTCTTCTGGATCTTAAGCCTGCCTTCTAAAATGTTGACTGTTCCCCCCAGCTTGGTGTTTCCTCCATATTTGATGATCTAGCTCCTCATCTAAATCACGTATGAAGATGTTAAAGAGTATTGGCTCAAAGACAAATGGCTTATATGATATAAGACAAATATTATAATAGTATATTCACTATAAACCATTGATAATATAAAATATATGAACCTCTTTTTTCTTCTTAGTTTGTATTTTTAGTTTGTTTAAGGCTGTCTCTTGTTTTTTTTTAAGTTAAAATATTGTTTTGTGAATTGTATACGCATAAAATAAGTAACGTTTTTCTGCGTGTGTGTGACAAATGTTTCTAAAAGAAATAACCTAGTCTTTATAGGTATGTGTGCATATTTTCCTACAGAGATAATCCCCTTTGAAATTATACATATCACCTGCGATAGTTTAATGTTTATTTTAAAAATGTTGCCCTTTCCCGATTCAATATATTCACTCAATTCTGACATTAGTAGATGCAGTCTCATTGTTAACAATTTAACTAAGTACCAGTATCACCTGTACCAATTAATGAGGTACAGCTTTTTGGAATAATTGTACAGCCTAGGGTTACTGGCAGGTAGCATTTTTTCTAAAAGAGGCATAGCACCTGTCTCTAATTATTACTCTAGTTGCAGCTTCTAAAAACCTTGACCCTCTTCATCTACAACTGTAGCCTCGAGAGAAAAGTATTCTCTGAGATTATTCTTGAGAATTAACCAGGAAATTCAGCTGACTTCATGGCATATCTACTGATGGAGTCTCAATTTGCAAGTTGGGCAGCCACATAAATCGATGAAATAAACAAACACAACTGAATTGGAGTGGCTTGTGATGGGTTTAGCCATATCAGAACTCTTCATCTTTTGCCGGGGAGTTCTTTCAAACCCCCAGAACCTTCAGTCCTTGTGAAATCAAGAGATCTGGCAGCTTAAAACCATATTTTACTGTTGCTCTGCCATCCTTCCAGACCAGGCAAGTGATCCCCATTCTGGGAGATTCTGGCAGGTGAAATGGGATAACCAGCTGTTTATCCACACCAGGTTCAGTCCCACAGATCATCTGTGGTGGGGTTAGAAATGGAGGGCCTCTGAAAGAGCCAGCTCTCCCAGACCAGGTCTAACAGGTAAAGAAGGAGAGCCAGCTTTTCCTATCCAGGTTGCCAAGCAGGCAACTGGTAGTTAGAAAAGAGCTAGTCTTTTTTTTCTCTTACCACTAACTGTCCTTGTGTTGGTAATTTATTTATTGTTCTCCTTGTGAACTTGAATACCATTTGACCAGTATTGGGATGGATCATTTGGTAACAGGGTAAAGGTACCTGTCTCCCATCCCTCAATGCCTGTCAGCTGAACTAGTCCCTATTGCAAAGCTTCAGAAATCCTTCATAACTCTTTCACATGAGTAGGCATCCTGCCATTGTTTCTTAGAACAGGGATTGATAGATTCCAGTGTTTCCATTATATCAATCTTTTGTAGATTTTATATGCTCTTCCTTGGATCTTTCTGTCTAATTAACATGGCACAGTTATATTTTCCCTCAAGCCATCATTTTCTATATGTGTGCATACATTTTCTCTTTCTTCCCCCCTCTAAATCATTTCTATTTCAGTCATTAGCTTAAAACAGCCCTTATTACATCTCAGTTTCTGCCTTATCTCATGTGCAGCCTTGTTGAAGTCATAGTGTAATGAAATTTTCCCTATTTAAACTCAATCCATTTTACTAATGGAGCACGTGACCAGAGGTTGTAACCTCACAAGCATTCAGACTTGTATGGTTACTCAGAGCTTAATTCGACCAGTCTCTTAATTTCTGGCATATACACAAACACACAGGTACATACTTGTTTGTTTCAGCTAGTTAAGTAGGAGGTTGTGATTCCTGTTCTCAAAACAAATTACTGCTGTAGTTCTTGAAACTTCTGAACAATTACGTATGAAAAGAAATGAGTAAGAAATTAGCATTTCTCCTCAACAGACTCTGCTTTTTGTTTTAAAAGATTGTTCTGAATCATTCTTTCCATTAGGACCTGGATGGGCCTTTTGCGTTTAAAAACGTTTGGCGTTTATATGGATACTCCAGATTGGTGAACTTTTACAGCTTTCATTTTATTTAGGCAGTTCTGTTTTTTTAAGGAAGGAGGAGGAAGAGAGCTTTTATCTCCGTAAAGGGCTGGCTTGTAATGAAGTCATGTTTCTATATTTCATATGCCGGTGAACAAGTTCCCTGTTTGGGGAGGAGCTGCAGAGTAATTAAATGATTCATCAGTTTCTGTAGTGAGCTGTCTTCCTTGAAACTTAGTTTTATAACTTTCAGGCATCACAGGTGGATGAGCTTTCAGCAGAGCAGTGGTAGGCATGTTGGTCCTTTGTTCAAGTCATGCATTGGGAACAAGTCTTGCGCCTCAGGAAAGCCAAGGTAGGCTAGAAAAGTAAGAATGATTTCTTTGCTAGAAAATAGATGAGTAAATTACATTTTACTTACATGTATGATTTCTGAAGACATTTACTGGTTAAGAACATCTGTATGATGAGATGATTAAAACCATTTTTCTGTTACTATTCCAATGCAGAGTTTAAAGTTTGTGTATGTACCTTTACTTTGGGAAACACACCTAAATTGTGTGGAAATTTTATTCTTGCTATAAAGTTGAAAAGATGTTAGCTCTATAAGCTGAGTAGACTTGACTAGAAATTATATATAAATAGTTTCTGAAACTGATTCATTACATCCGAGATAGGTATCTTGGTACCTTCCAAATGTTTGGAACCAATTCATATCCCAGCTGGTATAGCCAATGGCAAAAGATTTTGGGTGTTGTAGTCTATAACATTTGGAAGATAATACATTGTCTATCTCTGCTTTACACTGTTGTTTGAACTCTCAGTTTTTACCATTTCCATGGGAATCCTAGCTGAAGTTACTAACCAGTCTTTTGTTGATTTGTGGCTGCTAATGATCTGTATGATCGCAGTAGGGCACAAGCAGGCAGTCATAATTGTATATTTATAAGGGATTGTGACAGACCTGGTTTGGGTTTAATTGATAGACCTAATTGTTTTGAAATTTAAGTTTATTCACTCTCTATTCACAAAACAAAAATGTATGACAGAGTACCACGTAATGTCTATCCATATTTCTTTATCATTTTCTTTATGGATGTCAACAGCCCTATTGAAATTTACTGATTTTTTTCACGCGACTTGGTTTGCGTTTTTATGACATTGCCATTATCCAATCAGACTTTCATGTTCATTTTTTAATTCTTTTTCCAGATCGAACGATTAGATGTAAGTAGCCTAGCACAAACAACTAACGCAGTGGCATCAAGCATAGACTGCAGTATCAATGCAGATTCTGTTGATGGAACACCAGACCCACAACGCACAAAAGTGGCCATCACCCATCTGCAGCAGAAAATCCTGAAACTCACAGAGCAAATCAAAATAGAGCAAACCGCCCGGGATGACAATGTAGCCGAATACCTGAAATTAGCCAATAACGCTGACAAGCAGCAGAGTGCCCGGATTAAGCAAGTGTTTGAGAAGAAGAACCAGAAATCATCCCAGACAATCCTCCAGCTGCAGAAGAAGCTAGAGCACTATCATCGGAAACTGCGAGAGATTGAACAGAATGGTATTCATCGACAGCCCAAAGATGTCTTGAGGGACATGCACCAGGGGCTAAAGGATGTAGGAGCAAAAGTCACTGGCTTCAGTGAAGGAGTAGTAGATAGCGTTAAAGGTGGACTTTCCAGCTTTTCCCAGGCAACTCATTCAGCAGCTGGAGCCGTCGCTTCTAAACCTCGGGAAATTGCCTCGCTTATTAGAAACAAGTTTGGAAGCGCCGACAATATTGCTAATCTGAAGGATGCTTTGGAAGAAAGTCAAGAAGATGGGACCGGAGGAAAGACTTTAGGTGTTCATAACTTTCAGTCGAGCCCAAAATATGGCAGTGAGGAAGACTGTTCCAGTGCTACATCAGGCTCAGTGGGAGCCAATAGCACCGCAGGTGTCCAGTTCGGAGCACCAAGCTCCAAATCAAACACTCTGGAAATGCAAAGCTCAGGGTTTGATGCAATACTGCATGAGATTCAAGAGCTCAGAGAGGTTCAAGTACGCCTGGAGGAATCCTTTGAAGATCTCAAGGTTCACTACCAGCGAGATTATTCCTTGATAATGCAGGCTCTACAGGAAGAAAAATACCGGTGAGCACTTGGCAGTCCAATCTTTCACTGATACTACTAATATTAAGGCACATTCATAATTGCCAGCACTCATTTACTATTGATAATCTTGGGGGCAGTAAACTTAATAATTATTTTATATTTATTTCTGGCTTAACTATTTAAGTTTCCTCCCTTCCAAATCAACATGTCTGTCTTTTCTTCTTGTCATAACTTTTCAGTTCTGTGAATGTCTACACTAATTTTTAATGTTGAGGTGGCTCTGAATTATAGTTTCAAAATAGTCCCATAGTGCTAAGCTTGTTGGATGAGGACTGTTTAAGCACTGTTCTTTTGATTGCAGTGTTTATAAATTACAGTAGGTGAACATGTCGCGTCAAAATTCCTTGTAACATTTAATCTGTATAATTAGTATTAGCACTGAACTTGAAAAGTAGTTGACAGACAGTGCAGTATTGCTAGTGCTGGCTTGTTATGCTCCCCAGCATTCCGAAAAGTATGTTTCTGTAAAAATATGTGTATTATGTAATCTAGAAAGTCGTTAGATCAGTTAGAAATATATATTCTATTTCTTACCATATATATTCTATTTCATACCATGAAGCCTGATCCAACGACGTTCTAGATTACATAAATCTATACCAATATTTATCTTGCATTAGATTTCTTTTGTTTCTAATGCAAAGCAAATTATACTTCAACATTATGCGCGATGTATTTTTACACATAATACACATTCTGTATTTTTACAGAAACATACTTTTCGGAATGCTTGGGAGCATAATAAGCCAGCACTAGCAATACTGCACTGTCTGACAACTACTTTTCAAGATCAGTGCTAATACTAGTTATACAGATTAAATCTTACAAGGAATTTTTCTGCAACATGTTCACCTACATATATGATGTTGGTATAAGTCTAAATTTTGATATTTTGTCAGTTCTTCCTTGGGGCTCCAGAGGTAGTGCTAAAGAGTCCTGACAATCTTGATGCCATTTACAGCTCTCGAAGCAAATGATGTAAATAGTTATACTATCTGTTGTGGTTGTAACTCTAACGTTAGGTTATAATCCGAATATACATAATTGTACTTTACTGTTATCCTTAAGTATCAAGAAATAGACGTTTAACAATTCACTTAAATGAGCATGTCAAATGGCAGCCTTGAATTGATAATGTCTGGGATTGGAGAAAGGATAGAGACAGTCTATTTAGGAACTGACAAAATACTAATCCTATTACAACTTATGCAGATATTAATCATTTATAATATCAATACATATTTTTATTTAACCCTCAAAGTGGAGTTGCAACCTTAAATTGTTTTTAACATTTTTAAAACTCTTTAGCATTTTAGTGAAAACATGTAATTTGATAAATGCCAAAAGTATTATAACAGCCAAAAGGTACAATTGCATGCTGTCAGATAAGTAAATGAAGCATGTTTGAATTAACAGAAAACCTTTAATTAGAAGATTTTATTTGAAAAATATAGAATCAAACAGGGGAGAAAAATAATTAGAAGATAGCAAATGACAGAAAACGAAATAGTTCTTGTTCTTTGAACATGGAAAAATGACTATTTCATTTCACTCAGTAGAAGCATCAATCTTTGGGGATCTAAAACTTTTTAATTTATATATCTATAAATAAAACAGATGAGGTTATCTTATTTTGAGGTATACCATTTAGCCATTTGTTCTGGTATCCTCTGAGGTGAGAAACTCAGATCTCTCAGAGCAGAATGGAGACAGTGTTTTTTAACAACACTCATTAAGGAGTTCTTAATTAAGCATTTACCAATTTCATGAAAAGGCTTGTGATTTAAAAAAAATACTATTATTTAAATAGTATAAATTATAATTAATTTCCTTTACCATTTATTCCAAGCCCCTTGACAATTAGATCTTATGCACAAATCCCCATTCCCCCCCAAAGTCTCTTTAAATATAATTTCATAATAAAGGTAAACATTAATATTGAAAACAATGGCCATAACGTAGATCAGTGGCCCCCAACCTTTTGGGCATCAGGGACAGGTTCCACGAAGAAAAGTTTTTCCATGGACTGGAGGGGGCATGGTTTTGCATGCTGTCTGCATCTCGTGGATGAGGCTTTGCTTGTTTGTGCAGCCCGGTTGCTGTCATGCTACAGATGGTGCAGGTCCATGGATCGGGGGTTGGGGACCCCTGACATAGATTAAGTAAATACATGTCTTGCAGAATTTTACATTGTATTGTAAGATTTAGGACATCTTTTTGACCTGCAGAATAATATTAAACACACACTTTTTTAAAAAGGAGAATATATATTGGTTCTTACCCCCAATAAATATCATTGGTATGGCATTAATTTGACAGTTATGGGAGTTTCCTTAGTATACCATATTTGGGGAATCCAAAATAACATACTGATAATAAAAATTGAGAGTTTAATTTCCAGCTGCTTTCAGAAACACAATTTCTGTTGGTTAGGAAATATAATGTTAGTAGTATAAGGCTAACATTAATTATTACTACTTTTCCCCCCATCATGTCAAGGCTCTTTTTCTGAGAGTTGATATCACCACTCTAGAATTTCAGATAAATCAAGAACATTATATCAAAACCTTTCATATTAGCTAGTCTTGAAATAAAATGAAAAGTAGTTTGTGTAAGCCTGCAAATAAAACAACTGTTGGAAATCAAATTAGCAGTCACATTTTTCTTCTCACTCTAATATACCAGCCAAAAAAGTCTACCAAAGGATTAGACTCCTGAGGAGGATTCTCCCCCCTCCCCTGTAATAAGAGGATTTCTTTATTTTACATCAACTGTGTTTGTCATTCTCTATTTTTCTGTGGCTATCTTTGTTCTTGGTCCTATCGTGGTTTGTATCACTAAGGCTTGATTTTGCTAGAGCTGTCTTTCCAGTTCCGACTCTTCTCTTTCTTCCACATTTTTTTCAGGATGAAATTATTTCTTAAGTCCTCTGTTCCTGCTTTGTAATGTAAGAAATAGTTAAAAACTTGAGCAAGCTCTGCTGATTTTCTATTGGACGTTTGATGTGGCCTCATTGTTGAGAGAGAGTAGCCACACCTTTCTCTTTGGAAATCCAGTTCTGCATTCATCCCTCTGTTCTTTTTACAATGGCAGGCTTATCAGCACAACCAAATTCCAAAACATGCTATTGCTTATCAGTTTTTAGAGCTGTAGCAGATGTTTGTTTGATAAAAAGGCCTTTTCTGTACTTTCATGACGATTCCTGTTGAGTCTCCCTTGAAACTGTTCATGACTATACAAAGTGAATTATGAGTTCACATAAATAAGATGTACTTAGTTGTTTTGTTCTCAGTTTACTTCGCATACTGCCTGTATCAACTGAAATTGTACATTTAGTTTGTCTTTTTGGCAGACTGTAATTCCCTGGACTCGCATTTCATGGAGTTTAATAATAGTCCATCAAGAAAGCTTTGCAATAAATTCTTTAGCATTCTGTTCGCTGTTGCTATGTGGACACATAGACAAAAGTTTTTGTTCTGCTATAATCTTACATCCTGTTATACAGATTAAAAGTGTCCTTGGTTCATTGAGTTTTTAGAATACTTAGATGTTCAAGATTGCAGCCTATGTTTCCAGCATATTATTATGTGCTAGCATTAATTGCCATTTTTTTAATTTTAAAAAATTCTGGTTATGATTAATGCCTGAGACTGGTTGTACTTGTATGTTGAAAAGTCAAAATAGCCAGGTTAATAAAAATTTTAAAGCTTAAAAGTTAAGTTGTACATTTTGAATTTAGTCCAGAAAATATTGGCAATAGTAGATGGTCAAGATGTTGTTTGGTTTGTAATAGATGCTAGTTGCTGGTGAGTAATTGAGATCCGGGCCCATAATCCCTGTGTACCCCTTTTGTTTAAATCTACGTGGGGTTGCTGGGTGAGGATATCCATCAGGTATCATTAGTATGCTTATGGTATTAAGTTATATATCTTGAGTTTGGACCATCCAAATGATGCTGTCAAAGTTCTATCCCAGAGTCTGGATGAAGAAGAATAGACTCAGGCTCAGCTGAATGCTTCAGTCCTAGAATTTTTCGTTTTGGATGAGGTAGCATTTAGTCTTTAGTCTTGGATGAGATAGCATTTTCTCTTTCAGTATTGGTATGTAACTTGGAGGAGTTTCTGAACTCACAGGTCATCTGGTGTACCTGTTCTGCATTTCCTTAGCCAGTGGGCCCTCCAAATAGTTACTCATATCCTAATCCACCCATATATTTGGCTATTGCAGTGCATATTTATGGAGCTATCCTTGAAGCTATGAGGTCAGTGATGGGCAATGTATAATATGCCCATGTAATACCATTGCTTTGTGATTGGCTGCTAGTTAGCTTTCAGGTGCAATTAAAGGTTCTGACAAAAGATAAATAATCATGTTTAGGTAGACCTAATAACTGTCTGAGGCAGCAATGGTTTGCAGTTACAACTTTCCAACCAATGCCTGCATTTATGACTGTCTCACAGCATCTATCTCAGTCATGTTTACCATTATAGACAATTAGTATGCATTGTCCTATGCGCGATCCATTTTTTCTCCCTCCCCTCCCACAACTTGCAGAGCAGATTGCCTGAAGTTGCTTGTTGAGTTGCTTGTTTCCACAGCACAATGCATCTCTAAAAAGTGCTAACTACAAGTTAACAAGCTCAGTTCTGTGAACTAAATTGATGCTAGTTGGTAGTTGCTGCCGGTACCTGACAAGACTTGGATATTTAGCTTTTGTTAGCCTTCTAAGGGATTTGGGGTTCAGAGTCTGAAGCATGCATGCTAGACAAACAGATGGTGCCATCACATTTCCTTGATGTGTATTCCACACTGTGTGCCTGCTTATTCTCTTGTAATCCCTTCCTCTTCAATGAATGCAAATACAAACATTAGTTTACTCCTTGCTAATTATCCCAGCACAGAGTGAGCATTCCAAAGCATTACACTTACTGACTATGTCACTTAAAAACCAGATTGCAGGTCCAAATTGTACTTGCTAAAGGAGGACTACCTGTATGACAAAGAGAGGTTTTACTTCTCTCACAGTATTAGAACTTGGAGCCATCCATTGAAATCAAAATTAAAGGAGCTATTTATTTATCAATGCATAATTAAATTATGGAGTTTGTTGCTATCAAAATTCTACAATTGTAATTGTTTTAAAAAGGTCTTTCAATCTTTCTTAACATGAATGGCTTTATATTATCCTCTGAATCCCAGGGAGAGCATATGCTGAATGCCAATTGTTGTTCGGCAAAAGTAGAACAGCACTTACCATTCTTAGGTCCTGTTTGTCAATTTTTTGGTTGGTGATTTGCATCATAATATTGTGGACTAAATTGGTTTTTGGTCTTCCCCAGTAGGCCTCTTATATTTTTATATTTTGTAACCTTTGGATTTTTAATAACCCTGTCATTCAGTATATTCTCCTTGGACAGATTTTAAATTTGTAAAAATGTAGGAAATAAATGTTATGCTTGCATGTGTATTTTGTCTCCTAGGCACTCAAGATGTCACATCATTTGTAAAAAATAAAATAAATGAAAATGTTGCTGTATTTTGCCAACCTCAGTGCTTGTATGCAAAAAACTCCACACAAAAAACAACCTAAGAGGGTTCTCTAAAGTTTTCATACGTGAAAAGTTTCACCATTTCAGCAGAAAAATCCCTTTTCCCTTTCCCACAGCAAAGGGAGAGGTAAGGTGAGCAGAGGTCTCACATCTGGTTTCTAATGAGGATAGTGCATCCCTCACACTCTGGAGGCTATTTCCTGAACCACATACAACAGAAACACTTAGGATTTAATTACATTGGGAGAAAGAATGTAGAAAACCTCTGCTACCTCTAAGCAGGGCTCTCCAAACTGTCGTAAGTATCTATGGGTTTCCAGTTTACAGAGTCAGCCTATTGCCCTCCAACAATCTGAGTCCTCATTTTACTGACCTCGGAAAGATAAAAAGCTGAATCAACCTTGAGCCGGTGAGAATCGAACTACTGGCAGTCGGCAGAATTAGCCTGCAATACTCCATTCTAACCACTGCACTACCATGGCTCAAAGGAACTTCCTAAGGGAAGTTTTCCTCAGAACAAAGAGGAGCTTCAGTGAACAAGGGGGCCTCTGCTGCAGACACAATTACAATGTGCCAACTGCCCTTCCCAAGATGCTTTTATTTTCAAAAAAGCTTGCACACCTGGCCAAACTGCATAAATGATATGAACTGTGGGTGAAAAGAACAGCCAGAAAACCAGGAAAAAGATAATGCAAACCGCTGTGATCTGTGGATCTTTTGTATTATCTCCAACAATAGAGCCCCATGAATATTTCAAAATCTTTTTTTCTACTTAGAATAAGGAGGGGCTCCTGACTGGAAAATAGTCCCGAAATTCTTGCATGTAAATCCTTTGCTTTCTCATAGCATTTCCCTGGACTGTGGTCATGCCAACTTCTGCTGCAAATGATTGGAAAATTCCTGCCTTCCTACTATTTTCTTGAGGCAATGAAATGCAAAGACAGCTCTAAAATACAATGCCTGAAGGCATTGATTTCAAACATTTATATTGTAAAAATCTTGGAACTAAATTTTTATGCTCAAGAACTACAGAAAAATGATTTTTTTTTTGTGGGGTCACCCTAACCAGTCTGCCAAATCCATAACAATGCATTGTTCAGAATTAAGTCCCTTTTTTCTGTAAATAAATTAATTGCAGCAAAGGAATTATTTAATTTCAATTGTCTAACATCTAGTGTTAGCATTACAAAAGCAATGATCAAAGGAATATACTATTGAGTATGCCCAAATGTTGAAGATTTTGAAACATTTCTCTTTTTGCATATGCAGATTAATGAACTTATGAGCCGAGTTATGCAATTAAATGCAGACATGTCCAGAAAACCAATTGATGTATTTCCCCATCGAGCAGTCCAGTCTCATGGTAAATATTCTTTTTTAAAATTCCTGCTTAGATTTTACAGTATTTACTGAAATATGCATTGAACTATAAGATAGCATGTTTCTACCATAAAAGTGATACATCTTATCGGGTGATTTTTAATGCTGTTTCTGAAGTTTGATGGTTGCTTGTTTCATTCTGAATAGGTCACAAATGCCTGATCACGATCTGACCCAATTTATGGGTCAAAATCACATATAGCTAATTTTGGAAAAGGGAGCAGAGTAGGATGATTATTAATATTTTGCCCATCACCTGCTTCAGCCCCCTACTTTGAACTCCAACCTATGTCATGCACATGGATCTGAAGCCTTTGGCAACTTTGATATTTGATGTGATTGAGCCATAACCTAGGGCATACCTTAAAGTTGTTATGATAAAATAACATTTACCAGAATATCTGAAAAGCTTGAAGCTTGCCCTGACAACAATGGGAATTGTACCAGTTAATGAGCTAAAACAATATTGTAGTCAGTTTCCCATAATAGGTTTTTGTTTCACTTTTAGAAGGAAGGACAACAGAATAAGAAAATGGAAGTAACTGATAAAACTAAGCAGGATGCCCTCCTTTAAACCTTCCTTCCTTCCTTCCTTCCTTCCTTCCTTCCTTCCTTCCTTCCTTCCTTCCTTCCTTCCTTCCTTCCTTC
>JANHFL010004130.1:0-15492 GCA_032468155.1 Oxyrhabdium leporinum
TGTAAACCGCCCCGAGTCTTCGGAATGGGGCGGTATATAAATGTGAAAAATAAATAAATAAATAAATAAATAAATAACAATGTAGAAAAAATAAAATTTTTAAAATAAAAAAATAAAATGAATGATGGTGTAATCGAATTATAAATTTAATATGAAGAAATGTATATTTGCTAAACATAATAAGAGGATTGACAATAGCTTATTGGTTTGCTTTTTTTTAAATGAGGTGTTGAACATAAAAATAAATAAAATAAATAAAATAAAATAAAAATAAATAAAATAAAATAAAATAAAAATAACTATAATTCAATGTAATAAAGATCATTTATAATAGCCAATTTGCATGAAAATTGCATGATATTATGGTGACTGAAATAAAAATAATTTTATAGTTGAATAAAGAATGAAGGAAGACTTTGATATTATAAATGAAATAGAGAGGATTAATAATGTTTTACTTATATTAAAGATTTTAAAATAGTGTGATTGGCATAAAAATGACATATGGAAGTATTGTATAATTTGAGTTTTGGTGTACCTAAATAATGATGGATGATAACTTGTTATGAAGATATGCAATAGTGTTAGAATTATATAACTTGGTTAAATGATATAAATATGATGGATAACAACTGATTTGTATTGAAGGTCTGATACCCAGATACCACACTGTTCACACAATGATATGTTTGTATAAAGATTTAAAAATAAAAAACAAAAAAAATGTTAATAGTTTTTTTTAAATCGCTTTTAGAAATTTGTATGTGTCTTTAGGAAAAAAAATTACATATCAGTAAAACTATAAAAAAAACCTTGTGAAAATATAATAAACGGAATTCTAACTGCAGTTTTTAGTAAATGTTAGCATAAAACTAGAATATAACTAAAATAATAATAGTACTACCTTGTTGGAAAGTTAAAGTTACATACATACATTAACTTAAATTGGTAGAATTAACTTTGGGCAGTTGTTTAACAGTCATTGCCAATTTTCATGCATTTAAAAAATGTTTATCCTATGTGGCTGAGATTTTGAGGCAACAAATAGTCAATGAATCAGATACTATACAATTTTTAAAGTATAGGAAAATACATATATGGTGTTGTAGCTATTTTGTTTCAAATCAGCACTTTAAAAACAATAGGATATTGTTGAATATTGCATATTTTATTTTATTTTTATTTTATGCTTTTGAATTATTGTTGAGTCTTGGCAACTGCGTGGACTAATTGCTGTAACCTTCTTGGCAATATTTTTGCCATTGCCTTCTTCCCAGGGCTGAAAGAGAACGGCTGGCCCAAGGTTACCCAGCTGGCTTCCTGGTTTATAGACTGGTCCCTTAACTACAATATTAAACAGGCTTCCCATATTGTGTATAAGCCAAGTCTTTTGTATTATAATATATAATAGGGTAAATAATTATTAACAGAAAAGCTAATGGATACAAAGAAACAATTCATGCATGAATTATGAAGTTAATTTTTTTACAATGGATATAAAAACTTAAAGACTTAAAAAACCTACCTGTTCGAAAAGTATTGATATCCAATTTTCACTGCCTTCTTCAGCTACTTCTAAAACATGTGTACTTCTATTTGTGACCATTAAAAAAGGTGTGAAAGTCACTATTCTAGTGATATTAAAGCTGCTATTATGTATAGTGACACCAACCTGCAAAATACAAAATTATTTAATATAAATCAGTCTCATTATTAATAATGTCCTTATTTTTTCCTAAATAAGTTAATATCTCTGCAAGAAAAGATACAATTCACTCTGTAGTGAGTGAATGAGAATGAAATAAATTCTGCGAAAAATACCCGTGATGAATTCTTTTGCTTCCAAAGCCATATTATACCTATACTATATATCAGTTAACAAGTTTAGCATTATTTAGTGTAGACTGACAATAGCTTTTTCCAAATTCAGTCACATTTTGAGTAAGGTCCACCCCATTTGTAGATTGTATCTAAAATTGTATCTTTATTATCTTCAGCATTTAAAATAAGTAAAATACTAAGCATATAAAATATTAAGCTGTGATGCTTGCCATTAGGATTCAGATTCCCCACATAGGCGCTGGACAGACATCTGCAATACATTTGCTGCTAACATATCTAAAAGTTATTGCTTATGGCATTAAAATTTGTGACCAGGTTTAGTCTAAGAGGTAAGTGAATTGTGCACTTGTCCTAGGCAATGCGATGAAGCAAATACTGAGCCCATCCAGTAATTGTGAAACTTTTTGTTCAAGATTTTCCAATATTGAAGAAAAGTGAAATGGAATGCAGGGGATGGGCTGGCTAGAATATGGCTAAAAACTGGAATGCTCTGGAAACTTATTTGGAAGTCAACCTTGTTAAATGAAATAGAATTTCCTTTAAAGTAAACATACCGAAATATGGCTGCAAGAAAAATACAATAAAACAACGTACCTGGTATTCCTTTTTGTGGCTCTTACATTTTACAAAGCCATGACTCCCAACTGTATCCAGGGAAAAATGATCAGAAAGTTCACTGTCTGTTACCATGAGCTGAACCTGTTAGGAGGAAACTTGTTATTCAACTTTTATCATGAACAGAATTAAAGAAAATAGAAAAATGGTTAATATTCTTAGTTAAATGAACCCTGTAAAATACTGTACTTTGAAGAGCTTCATTTTCACATTTTAGTTAACCAAACCATGCATTCTTTGAGCATACTCAAGTTCATTTGCTAGCTGTAACAACACTCAAAACTTTTGGGATGCTAAACGCTCTCAAATCTTCATTTCGCTATTTCAAGAGGGGGGGGTTCTTTTGTCTTTTCTTATACTTCAGCAAGTATACAAGCCCACCTACACCAGCAGAGGAGGCATGCTGTGGGACCTGTCAGTCAAGGAACTTTGGCTGGCAGGGTGCAGGAGAAGGGCCTCTGCTATAGCTTCTAACCTTTGAAACATCTTACCCACTGAGGAGAGATCAGCTCCCACCCTTCTGACCTTCCATAAGGGTCTAAAGACCTGGTTCTACCAGATGGCTTGGGACCCCTATGACCGAACATCACACTTGAGGAAGCTGATACGTTAAGAGGCAATCCCACATCTCTCCTAAGCATCCTGCTCCTTTCCCATCTTTTAATTATAATTTTATCTTTGATTATAACTCCATTTTTATTGTTTTAGAAATATTTATCTTATATTTTAATGCTGCAACCCACCCAGAGTCATTTTGAAATGAGATGGATGGCAAATAAATTTGATAAATAAATAAGTAATTAAATAAATAAATTTTAAACTCTCTGAAGACTTCCTCTTTTGGCTGTTTAAAAAAAGTAATGTTAATAAAAGTAATAAAGTTACAAAACATATAATGCAGAATTAACCGCTTTTTACTTAAAGTATTATAGAATAGGGACCATATGCCTTACTTATTGATACTCGTAAAAACCATATTTTTTCAGTGCCATGTTAAAAACAAAACATCTCTTCCTATGTCTTAAATATAACAATTTATTAAAATACAATTATCATTAATAATGGCTTGTAGCATTTTTATAACAATAAGATCCGAAGTACTGGAAAACTAAATATGATATGATAAAGTTGATTTATGAGACTAAAATCAATACCTTATTATCATCGTAAAAGTGTTTAGGCTGGAAAGAAAAAAGAAGTGGCAACTTGTAGTCCGGTGGATGTTTGCGGTGAATACCATCTGCTTTATACTGTAACATTCGACCCGTCTTGTTGACCATCCAATAGGGACTGTGAATTGCTATAATCACTTGTCCTGTAGCATATGTCACATGGATAGCTATATCCAAATCTGTCCTATCCAGATCACTAATGCATGAAAATGTGATGAAACTAATTTCTTGTTGATTTGACTGGATGCAGTACTCAGTAGTCCAATCCTTATCAAGATAATTAAGTAAATGCAATTCCAACTTGCTCTGATCCAGTAATGCATTATGAATCTGAGCAGAACATCCAGCTTCTAGAGCACTCCATGTGGTACTATACCCCTGTGAAAGAAAGTTTCAATACAATTATAACACATTTAATCAATACACTAATTATTTTATTAATTAGTGAAATTGTTAATGAACAATTGCACAAAATGAAAGCTGTTTGCACTAAAATATGACATCTGAAGTAATTAATTTTGTGTTATTTTCTGGGGAGATTCTGGTAATAATAATAAATATAAAATAAAATAAATAGAAAGTTATAAGCAATTCTATTATTGAAAAGCACACATTTCCCCATATATTATATGGGTTTTTTCTTTGATACCATGATTCATAATCCTCTTCAGTTTGTTCTTATAAAACTTCTGAAATGTTTTGAATTAGAAACGTTTTTATTTCAAAATGCTGTTCCAAATTTGAGACAGGCTGCTCTGATCTAACTGGAAAAGTTCTGTTGCTGTTCTTTTTTTTAACCAGGATGATTCCAAAGCGAACGTGTTACTGGTAATATCAGAAATGTATAGAGTCACTTCCAGTGATGTCAAGCTAGCTCTTTTTGGACTCAAAAATAGCTCTTCTAAGGTTAAATTGAAAGCTTTAATCTGAAAACATTTCAAACTCGAAGTTTGCACTTCTTTTCATATAATGAAAAGAAATTACATCAGAAAGTAACTTTTGAAGGATTTGAAATAAATATTTAATTTGGCATTATGTAGAATTCTTTAAAATCATATTCTTAATAAACATTTATGCACTTGCACATTTATTGTATCAGTGCAAAGATATAATTTCAATTAAGAAAGATACCAAAGATACCAAATATTTATCCTTCTGATCTAAAATAAATACTCCTCAGATCAAGTAGCAGACCAGCTAATAATTACTTTACTAAGACTAACTGAAAAAACACTACTAACTCAAGAGAATTTTCTTTCATATTTAATGGTACATGCGGCAGCAACTGAATTCTGGACATGGCCAAGCATATTTTGGGGGATTTCAATTCCATTTATTCGGTGAAACTGAGGATACAATCTAAATTATAAGATCCGAAGAAAGCAAAGGGGAATTTAGGGGGAAAAAAACACTACCTCTAAAGAATAGGCAATCTGATATGGAAGTAGATTGCGGAGAATAACAGAAGACCACAAATGAACAACATATGGTAAATCCCACTGATCATCTGTACACGTTGATGTTATCAAAGTATCTTGCATTGGAACAATGTTGATAATAAGTGGGTGATTAGGTGATTTTAAAGACTGGCATTTCTTCTGTAGCAATTTGTCAAAATTCTTCACCATTTCATCAAAGCTAACACCTTCACTGGATTCATATTCTCCAGAAGTTTCATCTTCATCAATTACTGGTCGAAAAAACAGTAATGACCTGTGAATAAGCACAAAAGTTATTCTTATTTTCCTTTTCTATTAAGAATATTCAATACTTCTATCCAGATTTAAACAAATGAAACTAGAACAAAATATAATTAGAAGCAACACAAATAATCTTAAACAAACTGCATTCAAATATATTATAAATGTAACCATTTTGGATTACGGGTCTTTTGTTGCCTTATTAAGTAACATCAGTGCATGGCTTGGTTGACAGGTTACCTATTTTTTATTCTACCTGCCTTCTGCAAGCTTAGATGATGGTCCTATGGATAGATGTGGTTTTCCAAGTCATCAATGCTTTTGGGGAGAATATTTAGTTGTCATAAAATGGTAGAGGTGATAGAATGGCTCAGTGAGGTGTTATTATTTTCTTGTGATTGGACATCATTAATTTATAATCTAAGAGAAATCTTTCAACCAGCAGGAAAGAATAAGAATACCAAGTAACTTTTTTAAAATTAAGATTAGAAAAAAAACCCATCTTAAATGATTTTGACTTAGAAGCAAAGACTATGATTAAGAAAATTTTAAATAGATAAATGAGACAATAATTTAGAAAGGGGTTTTTTTTTGTTCTTTGATGAAATTGCCTTTGAAAATAGTAAAATGAACTAAAGAAATGACTGAAGTTTCATAGGAACATTGACTGTTTATTGTTAAATCATAAAATAATTGGTGGATTTTACAAAATTAAGAAGGATAATATAAGCCAATGCCTCCTGCCACTTGCTCCCTCCTCTCTACCAATCCATCTTTTTAGTTATCATATTGATGTATTTATTCTATTTGTGTTCCTTTGCCATTGTTTATTTTATTGTTCTATTATTTTGATTCTGTTCTGTTGATACATTTTATTTTTTGTCCTTTTTATTATTGTAATGCCCTCAGTGAGATAGAAGGCAAATAAATTTAAGAAACTGTATGACTGTATCTATGGCTTGGTGGACATATAAAAAACTAAAAACAAATGACTCAAATATATACTTTGCTAAGGAGGATTTTAAATATTAATATTCAATAAAAGCCAGAACCTTTCCTTTCAGGACAGATGGACACAGCTAGAAGAGTCATAGAAGATTTTGTAAAAATAGTGGATTATATGCACAAATGATGGAAAGATTCAGCACTACACACCATAGAGGAATGGTTGGTAAAACTGACAGAACTTGCTGAGATAGTCAAACTGACTTCTTTGATTAGAGAAAGGTCATTACAGCATTGCCATTCATCAATGACTGAAAACCCCTAATTGACTTTTTGTTTAAAAAAGAAAATGATTTTGTGACTTATGGTCTTAATGATTAGAAAGAATAGGTTACAGGAGGAGGGAATTATGATGTAGTCCTATAGAAAAAGAGAGACGTTTGATTAGAAGTGTGTATTACTGCCGACAGGAAGATTAGAAGCCATTTCTTGATATTATTTTTCACGTTTTCTGTTTTCTCTGTTTTCTGTCTTTTTTCCTTTCTTTTCCTTTCTTTCGCAATTACTACAACTAGCCCTCAATTTACCATTCATTTAACAACCATTCAAAATTACAATGGCACTGAGAAAACTGACTTACGATCAATCCTCGTACGTAATGATTATAACATCATCCCTATGGTCACGTGTATAGTATTTACTAAGGTTGCAGTGTTTCGGGGCCATGTGACTACCATTTACAATCTTTCCAGCTGGTTTTTGAGACACAAAGTCAATGGAGGAAGCTAGAGTTGCTTAATGACCGCATGAATGACTTAAACACTGCAGTGATTCACTTAACAACCATAGCAATAAAGGCTGTAAAACTGGCTACAACTCACTTAACAACTGCCTTGCTAACAAATATAAATTTTGGTCTCAATTGTGATTGTAAATTGAAGACTGCCTGTATACCTTTTTCTTTGAATGTACTTTTTGTTATATATGTAAATCTTTAAATAAAATTATTCTAATTTTTTTTTGTCTTCATCAATAAGTATTGGATTTTTGATGGAATGATCATTTCCAAGGATTAATAAATAACTGGGAAATATTAAACAGCAAAGTTAAAAAGGAAATAGTCCTGGGAGTATAAAGCCATTAATAATGACGCAAACAAAACATAAAGAGTACAAGATAAACATTTAATCCAACTATATTCCTTTACCAGAACCTTTATTATTTCTTGATTTATTACATTTAGAAACTAATTTACCAATGGATGTTTACAAAATAAATATATGTACAAAATAAATAATGTACAAAAAAGAAAATAATTACCTATAGGAAGTTAATGGTATGTTAAATTCATTATCTGGTAGTGCTACTCCTAAACATTTTCCATCTTCAAATATACTCAAAGGAATTGAAAAATGATTCTTTATCTACGGTATATAGAAAAGTAAAAAGTTTGTGTCAATTGACCAAAAATAACTATGTTACAATTTCATTTCATCTGCTAATTATCTGAAAAATACAATGAAATTTAACATTTAGGAATTTAGGAAGATGTGATATCCATTTTATAAATAACTTTATAAAATGTTTTATACTTGCCCTGATATGCATAGGAAATAAAACTATGAATTTTCCCAAACTAAGATTCTATAAATAAATAAAAACATTACACTTGGGAGATTCCCACTGATCAGTAAACTTTAAAAGAAAATATCTCACCTGAATTGGAGAATGCACAGTTACTATCTTGCTCCCATCAACAGTATCAATTTGACAAACAATAGATCTTACAACACCTGAATCATTATGTCTAACTCTGTACAAGCTCCGACCCACTTTTGTTAAAGGGATCTTGTCAGTAGTAGAATGATTCTGAGGAGCTAAAAAAAATGAATACAAAACCATTATCAAAAATGAAGCCGCACAGATCTCTGTGTGGCTATGAGACAGAGGGAGGGAGAAATAAAAGTACCTAAGTTAATTGCAAATACATAAATATCATGAAAAAAGAATTTAATGTATCAACAAAATGTTTTTTGTGCATTCACTGATTTGGACAAATGCTATAATAAAATGAGCTTTAGTTTAACTTGTATTCTTCCTTTCCTAATTTATTAATGCAATTGTTATCCTCTACCCAATCAATGTTATTTTTCTTTCCCCATAATCTAAATTGAGACATTGGAAGCTAATTTTAGAAAAATATTAGTTACAAGACTCAGACATAGATATGTGTAATATACAGTTTGATTCTATTATACAAGTGAATGCTAATTTGTTCATTTTCCCCTGAAAAAATTAATTAGGTTTCAGAAAAACAGCTGTTAATGTAGTGTATTCACAACATTAACGAATATAAGCCATGAAGCAATAGCAATAGCACTCAGGCTTATATACCGCTTCACAGTACTTTCCCGCCCTCTCTAAGCTCTTTTACAGAGTCAGCATATTGCCCCCAACAATCTGGGTCCTTATTTTACCAACCTTGGAAGGATGGAAGGCTGAGTTCAACCTTGATGATTGACCTCCTGCTGTAGCCAGTTAGCCTGCTATACTGCATGCTAATCACTGCACCACTAATTAGAACTACATACAGTAGGTAGTTATTTAAAAAAGACTTTTCTTAAACACCATAATTGCATCATATACATTTAGATGTTTACTAATAGACATTTCAGGTATACTTACTGAGCCAAATGTAGAATACCTTGCTGCTTAGAGTGGTCATTGCTGTGAACTGGTCTTGCTCACTTTTGGTTCTGATATATTCCATATTTAGACTTTGCCCATCTTCAAGATGAAATGAATTTGCTTTTGGTTCAATATTAAGAACGCTGAAGGATTCACTAGGCAAAATGGTGGTGGAGACTCCTAAGGAATTTATTAATACAAAAGGGGCCCTATCTTTTTTGAATGTTTCTGAAGCCTCGGTAGCTGCTTCTGCAAATGCCTAACAAGAATAATAAATCAACAAATTTTCAAATTAATAACTTTTTCTATAGATTATTTTCTTCACTTAAGGTCCAAATCCAAATTAAGGTTTATCTTACCGTGCCTAGATTACTCAACATCAGTAGTCCACATTTGGATAAAGTAATGTTCAGCTGATTTTGAGAATAAATAGTTATTACTGTTTTATATTCTGGCACTTTATAGTGTTCTTCTTCTGCCACTGATTCAACAAAAGCTTTTTTGTTTTTCTTTTTCATCTTAAAGAGAAAATATTTGGGATGTGTTAAATTAGAAACTAGAAGTGAAAGTTATTTAAAGCTAAGAATGCTTTGTAAAGTTAGCCTAATTTATTAAAAGTGTTGTTAAATAATACAAGATGGTAGGAAGAAATATAATAAATATATCTTTTTAAAAATAATCTTTATTATTTTTTTTTGAAATAGAAGACAATATAAACTAAACTAAGAAAAGAAAAATAAAGAGTTGATGTATTAAATAAAAAAGGGGGGGAGAAAAAAGAAATATTTAAAGTGACTTTTGATTTTCATCACAAGTACAAACTTAGTAATTGTTCATCCCCCTCCAAAAGGTTACATATAAGTATCTTCCCATAACAGATTCCTTATTCATATACAAATCAATAAATTATTAACATTTCAGTTCTAGTGCCAGCAAAAAGGGTACCCAGAATTTTATAAAAACATGTTTTATTTTTAACATTGGTCAAGCAAACCAACTTTGTACTCCTTCCTTTTGCCTCCGTAATTGATTTATTCAGATGTTGCATGATTTGATCTTTCTTCAGCTTTCCCCACCATTAAAGGCTTCTTTGAGGCTTTAGAAAACTTCTTTGATAAATATAGTATAGAATCATTATCTAGATCTTCGTGTATCATTTGCATTTCCACTTTAAATGCCATCTCTATCTTAAACTGCCTGATTTTTTAATTTTTTCCTGCATATAAACAATTTATTTTCTATTTTTTCTCTTTTTTTCTTTTTCTTTTTGTGCCTGGAATAAGCAGTCTCTTCTAATGGCCAATTTCTCAAAGTCTCAAATTTCTGTTATGAATTTAAACAGACTAAACAATTTTAATTTGAAAGCATTATTTATTTATATAATTATTTCTAAAATTTTATAGCAAACGTCCTAATATTCCAAATTGTCTAGTCTTTTAAGCATGCATAACTTTCTTGAATTAAAGTTTTATTTAGTTTTATACTTTTATTTCAAACTCTTTAAGTTCTTACACTTAATTTTTCTTTTATTCTAGAATGAAGGGAATCTCACAAACTTGTTTTGAAGATTTTAATAGCCTGAAGATAGTTAAATAGGTAATTTCCAAAACTGATTAGAAAGTGAGGTTATCAAACCCAGTGATCTTAAAAAGACTCTGCCGTGGTTGAGAGCATGGTTTCATCTTCATCTGCAGAGGACCAGACTACTTGCTGGTGCTTTGATCATGGCCACGACACTCTCTTCGCTTGTCTGGAGATGTGCCAGCTCATCATTTCTCATGAAAAAATATCAGGAGAAAGGATAATAAATAGTTTAAGAATATATAACTTGTTTGGGAATTTTTTCTTCAACCAAGGTATTGACTTCAAAAATGCCAACATTATACTACTTGAGGTGTCTTTGGAACAGAGAGCTGAAATACAGTTGAAGCATTTTAATAGATGCATTGCTTTCGAAGACACTCAACACAATAAAACAAAATCTCTGTAAGTCATCCAATATTAGAATAAAAGCAAGATTTTGGATAGCCATTTAGTATGTAACATAATGAATTAGATTACTGGAGGGAGATAAACCTGCGTGCAACGAAAATATAATAAATACATTAATATTTCACAATCATATTCTTCCCAAGTGAAGTATATATAAGAATATATATATATTCTTATATAAGAATAAAGAGTTTCAAACTGTACTCTTTTTAGTCCAGAGCCAAATTACTATGGAGAAATTGAACAGTCAGTGGACTTCAACACTCCTTTACATCTGCTTTGGAGTAAGAATACACTGAATTATGTTCTAAAACAAGGAAACATTTCTACTCAAAAGTAACAAGCAAGAAATAATTCTTCTCAAATAAGTTTAATAAGATCATATATTTAACATTTTTATTACAATGATAGATCATGAAGAACATTTATTATATTTTTTAACATATCTGTCCTATACTCAAATGAAATTATAATTCTAAACCATACCTTTAATTCTAGAACCCATGGACTGAATTCATCACTGTTTTCTACTTCTAGAGGCTCAAGTAACGGTTCCCAAACACCAAACATTTCATTGAAATAGTGTACCTAAAAATACAAATTAAACGAAGTGCGAAAATTAGCTTATATCAATTTCAATGAACTGAAAATGAAGAACTATAAAAAAAGATAAAGTTCATCCCTTACTATATAAAATGTAAGGAAGAGGAAATTGGCGGAAGAATGCCTCTACACCCTCTTTTCTGGCTTGTCATCACAATGAAGTCTCTATTTTGGATGGTTATACAGATAGTCTTTGAGAAAGTTATACAAATTTTAAAAGGGTTATCATGTTACTGACCCAATTTTGCAACTAGTTGTGTGGTTGTTAAGCAAGCCTATTGTTCACTATGGGATGTTTGCCCAAAACTGGAAGTAAATGTTGGGTTTTGGCAAAAATGTTGTAAATCACAGTCACATGACTGCAGGATGCTGCAAACAGCAATAAATGCAGGCCAGTTACCAAGGGCCCTAAAAGCAGTTGCACAATGATGGGGGGCAGGGGGACTGTTGGAACTTTGTAACCAGATTGTAAGTACCTTTTCAGGACTTTATTGGTACTTTGAACAGCCATTAAATGACTGGTCCTAAGTTAAGGACTATCTGTATTGTAGTAAGATGGAAGTTGAGAAAGGCACTAAAGATATGTATCAATGTAAAGATAGCTTAAGAAGTACTATTCTTGGTTCCGGGCTGACATCACGGCGGGATTGACACAGGGGAACGGGACTCCTTATCCCCTTGAGTCTTCTCTGTCGAAGAGTCCCCCAGAGGGCTAAAGTCACCCTGTAGGGGTGACTGATAAGGGGCACCCTGCAGGTCACTGAGAGCGGCGGCTCTCCTGCTTGACCCGTGGTTTTTCCTCTACACTGACGATGAAGAAAAGGCAGCCATGATGGCCACCGCACAGTTGTGACAGCCGACAGGAACCAAGATTGTGCTGGAGAGGCGAGAGTGGACAGTGAGTGGAGCTGGGTGAGACGATTCCTTAATTGTGCTTAGGACTGGACCCCAAAAGAAAATTAATCCAAAAAGGGGCTCTTTGGAATGCTTTTTGGTGGCGATTTATGGAGCAAACTGCCACCCAAACAGGAAGTAAACTATAGTGGCAAAATATAGAAAGATCTGAATCTAAATTTTATTGGCACGACCCTGAATAGACTTTTTGAAATGTTGGATATGTGATGGTTTATGAGACATTGCACTGGATATTTTGTTTGAACTAATTTGAAATTAATTATCAGCAAAATAGCTTTAAAGTGGATTTTTAATGCTGATTTTTGGCTAAAAGCGCCATCTACTGGAAGAATGGACACATAACATGTCATACTCCTAGAATAACAACCTTAAAAAACTTTGATAAGAGAAGAGAAAATAGCACCTGGAGATCTGCTGTATCATTTACTGTCCCATACTTATTCATTTTATGCTTTTTAAAGGAATAACCTTGAAAACCCTGGAAAATTACCTAGTCATTGGTATTCTGGAAGCTATAATACAATGTTCCATCAGCACAAAATAAATCACAATACAGACTTTTGGTTGCACTTCCGGCACCGTCGGGAGCAAGGACCGCAAACAACGCAGCCCTGCCCCGAGCTTTCCTTGTCAGAGGGCTCCGAAAGGAGCCATAGCCACCCTGTAGGGGTGGTAAAGTAAAGGGGAGTGTTTTGAAGGTCGAGGAGAGCCGCATCCCTCCTCCCTGAGTTGGAAAATTCCCATCATCCGAAAATGAGGAACAGCAGCAGTCAAAATGGCTGCCATGAAGCCGGAGGCAATCAGAACACTTAAGACTGTGCTGGAGCAAAGTAGGTGAATGGTGTTTGGAATTAGTGAGAATGAACTTTTTATCTCATTTGAAACAACAAAAGAATCTGTAAAAGGAGCCACAACTATTTAATTAGATGCAACTTTGGCATTCTGGAAAAAAATTAAACTTGAAGGAACAAATAAAGGCATAAAAAACAAAATTTGTTAAAATAAGGAAAGCTGGAAAAGACTAATACTGGAATTTAATTAAAGAGTGCCACCTGCTGACAAAAGGAAGAATAACACATTGCTAAAATTTTGCTTGCTAAGTGTGCTAATATGGAAGGCAATATAATACAAGATTGAATTGATAAAGGATTTAAAGAGGTGCTTGAAGATACAAGAAGCTCTCCAGAGGAGCAACAAACTAAACTTGGGATATAAAGAAAATACTTGGAGGATTGTATAAAAGAAGGACCCAATAAAACTTAACAAGATGTCTCATCAAGAAGAATGGAGTGGAATGGACAAGACATTGTCAGCAAATCTTGAAACGATTGGAGACTATAGATGAAGATTTGGGAAATACAATACAAGAGACACTGACCTTTCAAGATGCCCAACAAGAGGAGTTAACTGAAAGAGGAGATGAAAAAATGAGACAGACAAAACAAATGGAACAAGAGGGGGAAAAGGGGATAAAAATTCAAATAAGTGGGATTGATGATAAAAGCCAAAGGGGGAGTACTTTAAGGAAACTAAAAAAGAAATTAGGAAAACAAAAAGATTCCTATAGGAGAGTGAGAGGGACAAGAGTAGATAGCCTGCAAGCTAGACAATGGAAAAAGATAGAGAAGAGAGAAAAGCTTAAAATGGGCAACCAAGATGTGGAAGCATATAGAAATAAAGATCCAAGAAAGGAATATGGGAGGCAAGCTAAGAAATAAAACTTTAAGGCGGTTAAGAGATGATGGTTAGAAAGGAGAGTAGGTTTAAGGTAGCAGGGACACAATTTTTTAAAAAAGAGAGAAATAGAGATGGGATTAGAAGGGGAATAGATAGCGATGTAGAAAAACTAAAATTTGAATGATGGTATAATTGAATTATAAATTCAATATGAAGCTCTGAGCTCCGTTTTCGCTGGCAGAGGGTTGCAGGAGGCCGTTGTAGCCTCCCAAGCTCTGTTTTCGCTGGCAGAGGTACCACGGGCTGCTCCTTCACTGCTTCCAGAGTGGCCCCATGGTCCGCATCTAAGCACCCTGCGGGCTGGATTCGGCCCTCGGGCCTTGAGTTTGACACCACTGGTTTAGAGCCTCAGAAGAGGCGGGAATAGCTAGCTTGCTCAATCCGTGGTTGGCATTTTAAAGGAGTCTGGATTCAAATGTTGCTTTTTCTAATCATTTTCAGAAATTGGTTGTTAGCTGTTTTTCAGCTGTTAGAAACCTTTGGATTGACAAATTTTACTGGGTACCCTAATCCTTAGGAAAAGAAGTTTTAAACACAAATGTATTTATTTTGAATACATAGGTAGGCCTCAACTTAGGACTTTGTTTAGTGACTGAAGGTTCAACAGTACTGAAAAAAGTGACTTTTGACTAGTCCTCAACTTACAACTGTCATAACCTCTCCGCAATCACATGATCATGATTGGGTGCTTGGTAATCATCATGCATTTTCGATGGTTGTAGCATCATTACAAAGATTCCAGATAAATTTGAAATAGGATTTTGAAATTATAGTATGCTTGTGGGAAAATATTTTTGTTTTGCATTCTAACAACAACAAAAATGATAGGATGGGACTTTCAAAGTTGGACACCACAGGGAACCAGAAGGAACTAAAGATTACAAATGAAAGCACTGATAGAACAGCATTTAAATTTGATTAATATAGAGTGAAGCAAAATATTTTAAATGTTCAGCATACTGAAGAATATTTTTGAGCAATGGACTCAGAATTTAATTTTAAGAGTGTGTTTCTATAGATAGACTGTGTTTTAAAAAGTGTTCTGGAGTAACAGGTTTTATCATACAAGAACGAAACTGATCTGAAAGTGGATTTAAAAATTACAGACTACAAGAATGACATTGAAAAATATGTTATACTGGATATATAAAAGAAACCGGCTAATGTCTTAATAATTGAAACAGATACATAAATATATATATATAGAGAGCCTAGGTGGCGCAGTGGTTAGAGTGCTGAACTGCAGGCCACTTCTGCTGATTCAATCTAGCGGTTCAAATCCC
>JANHFL010004130.1:25045-46558 GCA_032468155.1 Oxyrhabdium leporinum
ACTGAATAAATTGTATTAAGTACTTTTGCTATGAATAGTACATAAGAAAAATGGCTTGCAGTATCCAAAGTTGTACAACTGTATGTCTTAAAACATTCAGATACTCAGGGATAGTCTGATTGCATACAAGAAAAGTGGGAAGTGTTGTAATCGCATTATCCTTTCACCACTCACCACATGTAAAGGATGACCATCTGTATAGCTGAGCTTCTACTATTCATGCAGGATCCCCAGACGATTGAGGCTGATTTAAAAATCAAGGTCTATAACAGTGGTGGAATCTAAATTTTACCACCACCGGTTCTATGGACGTGGCTTGGTGGGGATCATGTGATTGAGTGGGCGTGGCCAACTTGACGTCACTCATGGCAAGGTGAAGCCACGCAAGGCTCAACAGAGCAGACTTTTGAGGCCTGCTCCAATCCATCTCTGCTCTCTGGGTCTGCTTCTCTCTGCAACGCTGCTGCTCTTGCTGAGAGAGCATCTTGTGCAATTTAGCAGCTGTGAGCCGCTGCTTTCCTCCAAGTCCTATCCGGAAAGTGCTGAGGCACAGAGAAGCAGCAGCGCTGTTGAATGCTGCTTCTCTCAGCCACAGCGCTTTCCGGATGGGACTTAGAGGACCCAAAGCAGCGGCTCATGGCTGCTAAATTGCACAAGATGCTCTCCCAGCAAGAGCAGCAGCGGAGAGAAGCAGCTGCCGACCCGGACAGCAAATGGAGCGTCTCCGTGAGTGACCGAGGCTTGGCAAGGGACAGAAGAAGCGGCTGCAAGATCTCCGCTACAGCGCTTTCCGGATGGATCTTCTTAAAGGTAAGAACCAACCGGTCCGTTCCCAAACTGTTTTGGCCTTCCTGCGCCCCAGCCGTCCTTTGGCCTACTGCAGCAGGCTGCAGGCCGAATAAATTGCTTTGGCCCAGGAGGCTGTAGTTTGAGACCAGAGTGGGGTGGCAGCGATTGGAGGCTCTGGACGGAGCAAGGACGGAGCCGGGGGATGACATGGTCCCCTACCCAGCCTAGGTGAAGGGCGATCGGGTGGAGGCTTCGGACAGAGCAAGGTTGAAGCCAGGGAATGGCACGTTCCCTGACCTGGCTTAGGCAAAGGACGATCGGGCGGAGGCTCCGGAGCGAGGGCATGGCACGTCCCCGGGCCCTGACCTGAGGCGAAGGGTGAGTGGGCGGTATGCTTCCATTTGGTGAGCAGAATGGGCAAGGTGCAGAGCAGAGACGAGGCACAGAGATTAGCTGGGCCACGTGACGACGGCGAGATATATAGGGGGGGGCGGGGCAAGCTACCGGGCGAATGGTGAATGGGCAGGCGGGGGCGGGGCCAGCCAGAGGTGGTATTTGCTGGTTCTACGAAGTACTCAAAATTTTATCTACTTGTATGCCCAAACCAGTCCAAACCGGCTAGATTTCACTTCTGGTCTGTAATTATCTGGAAACCCTCTATGCATAGAAAAGGATCTCTACAACAGATAGTTTCTCTTTATATGTAGAAGGCATAACAAGGTGTTTGGTGCTAACATAGCGATTTCTGCTCACAGAAAATATGAGTGGAGTATCTTGAATAAACCCTGAAGAGGTTTTTAATTAGGTCTCACTAAATAAATCTACTTCTATTCATATATACATGCTCTAACTATAAAACTATACATCTCTCATACAATCACTTCAATCAATATGAAATATTATTTAATTAATTGGTTAAAGAGCAAAAACAATTATATTTTTACTAGCAAAAAAGAAATAATTAGCTTAACTTAAAATAAAATACCTCCAGAATTCTGGGAGATACTTGCAGCTCCACTATGAATGCTTAACACATCTTTTTTTTCTTGTACAGCTGGAGTTTCAAAACTATCTCCTAAATTTTCATTCAAAGTCCTTAACATTGTAGTTATATCTGCTTCACTGAGAATCAGCTTTAGGGAAAAAAGCAGGTAATACAAAGCATTATTTTTGCTTGAGAATGTTTGAAATTATTACTACTTCCACACTGGAAAAATCGTAATTTGTTTTTAAAATGTATTTAAGTTTTCAATGTCAATCATTAATTTACAGAAATACTTCAAATATGACTTTGCAATAAAAGTTGTCCTACGAATGTTTTTGTGCAGTAAAAAAATGATTTCTCCTTGCCTTTTGCCAAAATCCCTCATTTCTCATTAGTACAGTATCTTTGATAATATAAACAACTATTTTGTTAAAAATTGCCACTTATTGTACTTTCTGTATTTCATTTTTCTATCCTTACTGTTTACTCTTTAATCCTTAAAGTGCTTGTCTTTAGAATATATATATGGAATGTGTCTATAGGTGCACGTATATACTATCACAGATCAGGAGAGTTCTAAATCCATCTCATGATTGGATTGGATTTTAGAATAATACCTTATGCCATGGTTCGTGCATGATCTTTTATCTACTGGTTTATACCGTTTTTATATGCCAATCACTCTCAAATGGCTGAGAGGCAGCTTACAGATACACACAATAATATAAGCATTTAAACTTATAAAAATGAATTTATTTTTGTTGTTTCTATTTTTTGCTTTGTTTTTTATCTTTTGTACGATGTTTGAGTTTATAAAATATGTGTAATATCTTATATATTATTTGGTTTTATAACCACAATCCAGGGTTTAATTTTAAGATGGGAAGTTATATAAGTCTTATAAATAAACAAACACAGGCCTTGGCAAAAATAGATTTTAAGACTCAGACTAAATACTAAAAAAAAAAAAGGGTGGGGTGGGGTCTGCTCAAACTCAACCTGGATACAACACAAGACCTTGTCCGTCCCTAAGGTGCTTTTTCAAAGATGCTTCTTGGTTGAGAAACAAAACGTCTTCAAGGAAAAACAAAACAAAGTCCAGCTGCCTTTTGAAAAAGCATCTTTGGGACAACCATGACCTGGATGACTGAGAATCTCCATAGACAGAACAAAACCTCATTTCCTAATTTTTTTCTTGCCTTTATATATTGTTAAGTTGCAAAATATAGCTATGAACATAGTATGACATAACATAAAGCATTTATATTCTATTTGACATCAATCATGTTAAAAGCTACTGGTATATTTTTAAAATATACTTTAGGAATATCTGTGTCCAAATTGTGCATGGGATTGATTTCTGAAAACATCTAAATAAAGAACTTACATTAATTGGCTTGAGACGCCCAAATATATTAATGTCAGGAATTTCATGATACCAAAGAGCAGCTAAATTGCGTTCAACTTTAACTTCAAGATTTAATGGTTGCAGCAGTTGTAATTCATTTTGTAATAATCCATTCATATTTGATCTGAAAATAAAAATGGAAAATATGCAAAATGATGCATTAAATAAAAGTAGGAACAGGAAATCAATTTAAATTAACTATGGTTCCCTGTAGAACGAATACATTCTGAAAGGTACAATCCTATTAGAATGCAAAGCATTATTACAAACTTTTACCAAACCATACATTCCTTCAAAATATACAGAATTGGCTTTATACATGTTAGAAGTTGCAAGGATTTTATATACCTTTTATTTGAAAAGACGTTTCATTCCCTCTCTGGAAGAACAGAAATAAATTCTGGGACTTCATCTTGATATCTAGAATAACTTTGTATTTGGAAATAATCTTTATACTAGAATCTAGTATCAGGATTGTGCCAAAATTAAAATTTGGTTTTGAGAGTTCATATATCAATGGTATAAGTTATAGCAATGGTGGAATGCATCATTTACAATTTGTAATTAACTTTTAATGATTTGAACAATACTATTTTTAACCTAAAGCTCAAGAGAGATATTTATTTAAAAAATAGAAAATATTTCATAGTAGAGCAAGTTCCTAGTATTGACATTAGCTTTAAATTTGTTTTTCTCTGTCCATATTTCCATATCTGTACCTGTTTTTAACTACTTATATTTTTTCAAATATATACTGAAGATCAGCAGTTATAAAAAGAACAAAAATATGTCATTTTTTTTGTCATTAAGTAAAAAAAAATACTGCTGGGAATTACAGGAAGCAGCTGGAAAGAGACCCAGGCTCTCCACTTGGTTTTAAGGTTCTTTTGGTTTTGCATTCTTTTCCTGCAACTAAAGTATCTTGGGTCTTTTTGCCATAAAGAAAGGAAAACTACATAAAGAGAAGTCTGGACTAGAACAAGATATTCTTTTTCTTCTTCTCCAAAATGCCCCAATTACTTGCCCTTCAAACCTACTGCAAATTGCTTAACATTTTTTCTATTTTTCTATGCCCCTTGTACCTTGCAGCTAGGTAAGGGTATAACAGAAAATGATAATAAATTTGGAACTTTCTGGATGGGGAAGGTTTAGTAGACAAGTTACTATTGCCTTACAATTGTACATGTAACTAATAAATTAATTTAATTCTTCAGCATACTTTGGAAAAACCCAATTTGGATTGCAAAAATGAATAAATTGCTATATACTAAAGATTCATTATATTCTTCTTGCTTTACACTTTATTGAGAAGTGTGGATTTTTCAGACATAAGTGTTCCTAAAGCAAAAATATTATTCTATTCTCAGCAGAAATCTATACCGACCTACAACAATGGATTTTTGTTCTATTTGTCAACAGTTAAATTGAGGAGGCAGATTGTCAAGTAAAAGGACTTTCAAACTAAATACTCAAGGTTTTTGGAGCTATTTTAATTAATTTTAAATTATAAAATAATTTTGAAAAGGAAAAAGAATGACTAGGAATGTCTAAATTTGATAGAGGTACAAAATTAGTTTTTTTCATAATTACTTTTTGGTGGTTATACAGTATAAAGCTGAGGTTGTTAACTGTAGCACACCACATCATACTCTTCCAATTAAGTTGCTTACTTTGAAATTACATTTAAAAAAATTATGAAATCATTTTAACTTACCTGTATAATTTTAGTTCACTCAGCTTCACACAAATACTGTCAAGAACTGGTGGGACATTGTAACGAAGCTTTGTTTTCACAAGCATAAACTCATTTTTTATGGTGATCATACCAAAATCAGCAACTAAAACATCAGTAGATACCGCTGACTGTGGTATTATGACAACAGGTGCTTTAATGTTAATGTCCAGTGCCATTCGAGAACTCTGCTTAGCTAATTCCTTTACACCTGTAGCTGCTTTTTCCGCAGCTTGAACAGTAGCTTCAGTGATTGCTTCCTTTGCAATCTGAAAATTGTTTACAAAAGCCTAGAATTTAAATAAAAAAAGTTCATCAATAAATAAGGATAGTAGGTGTATTTTATATGCCAGTGTTAACCCATATGCATTCCAAATTATCATTATAGCTATCATCTTCATCTCACATTTAAGTACTTCAGGAACAAGCATTTTGTTACGTTAAGGAAAACATAGATTTGAAGGAAGTAGGAATGTACAGTCCAATCAGTCCAAATATTTTTGGATCATATATTGCAAGTACCAGTTCCTCAATGGTTCCCACAGAAAGCATCTTACGCATGAGCAGAAGTCCAGGAATGCCGCAAACTGCACACCAGTTTTATCTGGTGAGGTATCATCTTTGATTGGGTAGCACCCAGTCAAAGATGATACCTTACTGGAACCAGGAGGACCAAAAATCCCAAGCTATTCCATCTTATTTTGGTTGAGTCAGAACTGGTTCTGCCCCATCCAGATCCTCACAGCTTCCAGGTACTGGGCCAACAGCTGAACAATGTCATGTGCCAGGCCAGAGCTGGAGATACATAGCTGAGTATCTGATGATACTGCACCCTATGCTGCTGGATGATCTTCTCCAGTAGTCTCATGCAGATTTAAAGAGAAAAATGAGGCCAGAGCCCTGAAACACACCACACTGTAGAGGACTTCTCCTCCTCCCCACAATCCTAACCTGAACCAGTCAGAGAAGGATGAGGAGAATCACTGCAAGATAATACCACCCATTCCCAACAGCCAAAACCAATCCTGATGATATCATGGTCAATGATATCAAATACAAATGAGAGATCCAGGAGTGTTTGAATAGATTCTCCATCCACATCTTGAGGTCTCAGAAGTCATTCATAACCACAAGTTATATTGTCTCAGTGCAAAACACAGTCTTAAACCTGACTGAAAAGGTCCAGAGAAACTGCTCTACCCAGGGACCTCTGAAGTTGAGTGCCTACCATTCTCTCAACAATCTTCCATCAAGAGATCCAGTTTGGTTTAATGGTTAAGGCACCAGGCAAGAAACCAGGAGGCACCTATTTCTAATCCTGCCCTAGGCATGAAAGCTGGCTGGGTGACTTTGAGTCAATCACTGTGTCTCAGCCCAAGCTACCTCACAGGGTTTTAATTGTGAGGGAAATAGGAGAAGGAAGGAATATTAAGTATGTTTGCTGCCTTGTGTTATTTATGTAAAAAAAAATAAAGACCTAAAAATAGGATGGAGACTGGATGAAAATTGTCCAACAAACAATGGCCTATTGAGAAGGGGACATACTACTGCCTTTTTCAAAACAAATGACACCATACCATTCTGTAATGAGACATTACTCACTATTTAGCCAACTATATGCCACCTCCCAGGAGACCTTAATAGACATGATTTCTTGGGCAGTAACTTTATTTAGAGGACGATTACACTTCTTCCATAAACTAACTATTCTGCATTATTTTGAGTATTCTATTTCAAAGTTGCACATATCAAACAGGGAAATATTCTCTCTCGCTACACCAATCTTAACCTCTGATATGTACCAGAACCTCTTAAGCATAGAACTTAATAACATGAAAGTACTATATATAATACATGTATTGTTTAAATACAATATAACAAATATATTTTAAAACTGTTCTCAGGGATAACGCTTAGATAAAAAGTTGTATTAACAATATACAGTTAACAATATACAGGTTAAGTAATCTCTTCTATCAATACATAGTTCAACTGAACAATAAATAGGGACTGCTAAAACAAGTTCAGTAGCTTTTTATAGTGTTGAGCGAGCAAAACGAGTTTACTTTAAAATAATCCAAGCTGTGTGTTAGTTTACAAATATCACAAAAAATGTTTTGACTTACCAAAATTGCAGAAACAAATTTGTTGACAAAAATAATTTGAATACATCCAACAGTTAAATAAATGTTGCTGTCAACAGCATTCATATTTGTAAAGGAAGCACCATCCGTGGCACATGTGTATGTAATCATTTTTAAACTAAAGACTTCTTTTCCAGTTATATACAGAGCCTTGAAATAAAAACAATTTTCAGTATAAATATTTTAATTTTAAAGAATTATGTGTTTATCAAAAATGCCATGAGAAAATTCCATAGCTCCCCTTCTATTCATGTAATCCTTCATGTTCATGAAATGGGCTTTGATTCATTGAATTAATGGGAAGTTTTAGGAGAAAAATGTATCATCTTCAAACTATACAGCACATATTAAAAACAGGAAAAGGGAAGATTTATTTTTTTTTAAATATCTGTGGTATGAGCTAATTTCAGTCTGTACAATATAGGGACCAATCCAGTATGTGCACTGTAGCAGTAACTAGATATAGAATGCAAACAGTAAAGTTAAACTGAGTGGAGTAATTTGTCTATAGTCTTTGTTCTAAAGTATATTCAAGACGACTTTCTTTTCTGAGAAATTAAATAATTTAAAGCATCTTCTACTAAACCAGGGGCAGATCAGTACTTAAAACTGAAAATGCACTGTTTTCTATAGAGTCTAAAACCTAAAACAAAACTGATATTTGAGTTAGTAAATATCAACACATTAAAAGTACATCTGTACCTTTTTATATAGTGCTGTCACGTCACAATCCAAAATAATTATATTCTTTAATTTAGCAGATATTTCAGTTGTTTCTTTCTTCATTACCACTTGGCTATCAAGACCTACATATAATAAAATAATAAATGTCAATAAAGTCTCATTTTCAAAGCTTTTTCTCTACAATCTTGTTTATTTTTACCTTCTATGCTAATTTCTGAGATCCAGCGTTTCTGTTCTCTTATAAAAATACGTAAACAATTCATGTCTACCAAAAGATGGAGATCACAAACATCCTCATGTTTTGATTTTTTCGAACCTATGGGAAGTTAAAAATTACAAATAAATAGAAAGCTGAATTTCCTGAGGTGAATATATAGCATTAAAACCCAATTCAGAAGAGGAAATCAATAAGAAAATATATCAAGAGAAGGGGACTGTTGACTCTCCTCATCTGACTACAATTAAAAAAACACTAATACAACTAGAAACTACAAAGAATTACAGCTTAAATGTAGGGAGGCATTTAGTTCATCTGTTCTCACTATAAATGGAGATTTTATTTCAGATAAATACTATAACAGAGCTTTCAACAGAAATATTTTTTAACTGCTTGAAAGGGGTAACTTTTCTTAAATAATAAATGTTTTAGCATCAGTCATGGAAAGAATCAATTTTTTAAAGGTATATTTCTCTCATCATCTCATTTCATCAACAAAATTCAAAACTGTTTTCAGATGGACACTTAAAATGTAAGAATACCTAGTAATCAGCATTTTTAACATTATCTTGAGTGATTTAGAAATGGAAACTATCAAACTAAAATAATCTCCTTAATATTCTTTTAAAAAACCCAGAATGTGAAATAAAGCTGAAATACAAGAAGCAATACAAAGTTCAATATGGAAAAGCCTTACTAAATTTCCTAAGAACTTCTTTTTTTTCTTCTTTTTCCTGGACAATTTCTACTGTATTAGCCTCTTGAGTTGGAAGGAGATTATTTAGAAAATTCATTGTACTCAGAAGTGCTTCTGTATGTAAATGAATATCTATAGAAGAAAAAGTCACCTAAAGAACAAATGCATTTTATTAATATGTTTTATAAGCACCTTCTGAGATGTAGCAATTATATAAATAGAAACTATCATTATTACCTTTATCAGCTGTAGAACGTTCTGGTAAGTACTCTTCAGTTCTGGAGCATTAATATCTGCCTATACTCAAAAACACGACATTTTAAACTTGAAAATATTACAGAACATAGCTGCACAGAACTCTACAGATAGTAGATCAATAATCTATATTTCAGTATTTGCTTTGGTAATTACCACACTTTTGGAATAGCCTCCTTTACCTATTGACATGTTTATCTGTTTACCTATTGTCCTTCATAAATATACTTAATACTAATTTGTCCTTCACATTTATTCCTTCACAATTAAATAATTTAAAAATTTGTCCACACAAATTTTAAGTGGAAATAATTGAATCCTTTCCCTTACCTTGATATACTCAACTGATAGAAGATCTTCCACTGAATTATCCAAAGTTGAAATAATATAAACAGGATTCTCTTTATTATCTAATTAAAGAAACATTAAGAAAAATGAAAAATCATACTGTGAAACAAATGAATTGGGATCAAATACAGAAAGCCCACGAGTTACAACGGCTTGGAAAAAATGACTTACAATAGTTTTGCAATAAATGTGATCACAATCAGATGCTTGGCAAATAGCTCCTATTTATGACAGTTGCAGTATCTTGCAATCACATGTTTGCAACATGCAACCTTCCCAGCTGACCTCTGACAAGCAAAGTCGATTTGGGAAGCTAGATATGTTTAATGACCAATAGCCATCGAAAAATGATCATAAAATCAAGATTGGTCACAATGATGATTCATTCCAAGACTGCACTGTCTTACAACAGAAATTCTGGTCTTTAATAATTTAAGCTTAATTAATGAATTAATTATAATAAAAACAAAAATAATTATATTGAACAAAGAAATTCATGAATAATATCTGAACAGTATTACTTAGGTTGTCAATAAAGTAGTTCTTACCTTATGATCAAAATTGGGAGCTAAATATCACTAAGCAATGATATTGTTAAATGAGTTACGCCTGATTGTATGACTTTTGTCACATTAAGTGAACCATTAGAATTACTAAGCAAATCTGGCTTTCTCTATTGCTGAAAGTCACCTCCTTAGGAAAATCGCGAATGATCACAGGACCCAGGACAACTACCATGTTTCTCAGAAAATAAGACTGAGTCTTATTTTCTTTTAGACTTGAGAATAAGCACTTGGGCTTATTTTCGAGGTGTTATTAATTTTTTTGAGGTGCAGACTCAGTGGCCAGACTCAATGAGCTGGATGCACCGTGGATGACCGTTGCCTCCATTCTGAACCTTCAGCGTTCAGAATGGAGGTTTTTTGACGAACGAGAGGAAAATGGGGAGGGGCGATTTTCCTGCCTGCCATCCTTCCCTCAGTCTATGCTCAACTTGAGGAATAGATAACAGGCAGGAAAGTCCCCCCTCCCATTTTCCTCCCGTTTGTCAAAAGCCTCCATTCCGAAGGCTGAAGGCTTTTTGGCGAATGTTGCCCCAAGGGGCTAGTGGGCTGCAGATGCAGCCGGACAGTTGCCCTCCCCCCACTCCCACGCCACTACTCATGATGGTCACGCCCATCCCCCTGGGCTTATTTTCGGGGAAGGAGTAATATTAGGCCCACCCCCCAAAAGTAGGGTTGGGCTTATTATTGGGGTGGGTCATGTTTTCTGAGATACATGGTATAACTATCATAAATAGACGCCAGTTGCCAAGTGTCCAATTTTTGTCACACATCTACGGGGATTACTGCAATGGTTTTCAGTGACATCAGAACTTTGAATGGTTGTTAAAAAATGGTCATTAACTCAAAGACTACCTGTATTATAGCTTCATGAAAGGAACCTAAAGAGAATAATATCAACTGAAAGTTTATTATGCAATTACTATTATTACTATTTTATTTATTAAATTTATTGTCACCCATCTCACTATTACAGTTACAGCAGCTTATAGCATAATAAAGTTAATACAAAGCAATTAAAAATTTTAAAAGATTAAATAACCCAAGGTAATAATATCGAAGTTATGCTTCTTTTTGTATGCTTGATTTTGCCTTTGACCATAAAATTAAATAAACTATTGTTAAAATAACAATGCAGATATTGTTTGTATCTCTAAACAAACAAAAGCTAGTTTAATTTAATCTTATACAGGCAGTCTTTGTTCAGTGACCACTCATTCAGTAACCATTCAAAGTTACAAAGGCATTTAATGGGACACTTAGATAAGAATAGACTCTCACTGGAAGTCTTCACTAAATTTTTCTCTCATTCGACTAAAATAAAAGTAGAGCAAACTGCTACTTTAATGAACTGCTATTTAAAAAAAAATACTGGTAGTAGCTTCAATTTGCTCATTTAAAATCGTATATAATACTTACCTATATATTCTGGACACATTAAGCAAATTTCTCTAAGAAAAGCAGTAGCAGTCATGTCATACGTTCTGAGCTTAAGTTCAGTGCCTAATTTTAAAATTTCCAACCGAAGAATTGGCTTTTCAATGTCTTCTGCAAGACGACACACCTGAAGGAACACCTATGCATTTAAAAAAGACAGGATGGTTAACCAAATTTTCAATAAGCTTAGGATGGAGATATCATAGGACTGGAAATAACTTTCAAGGTCTTCTAGACAATCATTTGCCTTTTAATAGTTACAACAACATTTCACTTCTTAAAGATATGAAATGATTATTAATTTAGAAAATAAGCATAAATCACTTTGAGTTACCTATAAAGTAATAAAAGCAGGGAAAAAATCTAACAAATGAATAAAATATAGTTTTTGAATTTGGGGAATGATACATTTTAAGTACATAACATGGAAGGAAAAAACACAATAGTTATTCCTTGGCTTATAACAGTTCGTTTAGTGACCGTTCAAAATTATAACGGCACAACAAATTAAACTTGACCTGGAGAAATGGAAAAACCTGAAATTGTCAGTGATAGGAAGGATAGTAACCATAAAAATGAATATTCTACCGAAGTTATTGTTTTTCTTTCAAACAACTGCTTAGAGAATTTTTTTTGTTGAATTAAATACAGTAATCTTGAAATATGTATGGCAAGGGAAAAGAGCAAGAATAAGACCGAAAATGTTACAAGACTCAAAGGACAATGAGGGCTTTGGACTGCTGGATTGGAGCTTTATTACCAGGCTTCTGCACTAACATGGGTGAAAGAATGGATAACTCTTAGAAACAGAAGATTGTTATTGTTGGAGGGACATGATCTCCCCAATTGCGATGGCATGCCTTCCTGTGGTACAAAAATAAAATAAAATACATAAATACTTTCAAAGATATTATGTAAGGAACACTCGATACTTAGTATGGGAAAAGATTAAAGCAAAAAACTAGATGAAAATTCCAGCCTGGCTTTCCACAATGGAAGCACCGATACATCCAAATGTTGTAAATTTGGAAAAAATTGTAACGTATAAAGATATTTTAAATGCTAAAGGGGAACTTAAAACTAACAGGAACTACAAAATGAAGGAGTGGACCTTGCATGGTGGCCGCATCTGCAAATACAATCAAGATATGTGAAAGGTGCTAGAATATATGGTTTTTATAAAAAACCAACAGCACTTGATTGGATACTATTAGGAACAGATGAAAAATCAATAAAGAAAATAAATAGTTATTTATGAAGCTTAAAAATGGAAGATGAACAGGTGAAAGAAAACTAAAAACATATTTTATAGATGCCTGGACCAGTTACCTAACCATTTTTACAGTTTAGGTCTTAAAAAATCCAAACTTGGAATGTTTAATTCAGAAACATATAATTAAACATATACTCATGCTAAAAAGTTTGTGAACTTATATGAATTTTCAATGTTTTTGCATAAATGATCTGTTTTCCACACAAGCACTAAAATAAGATAAAGAGATGCTTTTATTTATGCTTTTATTTATTGAGAAAGCCATCAATATATATTTAAAATTAAACCAAGATCCTTCCAATTCTCCTGTTCCTTTAGCCCCTTTGGTTTGGCCCACTGGAAGTCTGAAATAAATAACTTTGCATTCTGTTGCTGCTCTACTTTCCCCAAAAATTCTTCCTTTCACAGTACCTATTGATAACCCACACCTCAAAGTATTTTGGTGATCCCCTAGTCCCTAAGATAATGGACAACTGTGAACTCTAGAAAGACAAGGAAATATCAAATGAATTTGTTCCCACAATATCAGAACTTGATATAATTGTTAAAGATAAATGTAGCAGAGTACTTCTTGTTTAACCTAGTCATACCTGGGCTCCAAGATCACTGCAGATGGGGACTACAGCTAAGAAATTAAAAGACACTTGCTCATGGAGAGGAAAGCTATGGCAAATCTAGACAGCATACTAAAAAGCAGAGACATCACCCTGCCAACAAAAGTTGTCCACGGGGTCATGATGGGTCGGACACGACTTCGTGACTAACAACAACAACAAACATGTAAGGATATACTGATGCCAATCAAATTCAGAAATAAAGCAACTATAGTAATAATGATAAAGATATGAATGTACATTTCACAAAGAAAACACACATACATAAACAGTTTGACATAAGTGGTCATAAATCTTTAATAGTAAAAAATAAAGTATTACCTCAGATATTTCAAATCTTAATTGGAAATCAGTCATGTTTTTCAAAGGTTCTGTTTTTGCTGTGTTTTTTCGGAAGCCACTAGCTCTATTCAGTGAGCCCAAAGGTGCTTCAAAAAATGGTAGGTCTTCCAAAGGACTACTTGGCGCATCATAAAATTCATCCTCAGATTCTAATAAATAGTTCAAGGTAAAATAATAATTATTAAAACATGCTATTTTGACTTATTCGTGTTACATAAAGAAAACCTAATAATTGCATCTAACATAGGCAGATTTTAGATTTATGAGATTCTATTTAGATATTTGTTTTTATTATTTGGCTCAAGCTCAAAGACCTACCGTCCATATCCTAATACAAAAGGCATATGAAATAATAATTCTGAGACTATTTTTGAATATTGGAATAAAACTGAAATTATAGTGCTTTTACATCAAAAAAATAATCTTGTTTGTTCATTGCTACTGATTAACAAGTGGAAATCATAAAACATACATATCCATTAAACTATTTTATTTTGTGGTAACCAGTGTTATACAACATGCAGAAAATAAGTAATAAGTCAAGAGTGAAGATAAACAAAATTCTAACTAAATCTAGTTTGCACCAACACAAATTATTATACATGTATCTTCATGACTTCTTTCATAGATTTATATATTGCCTTTTGTATTAAACTTCTCACTGTTTTCTCTTTCATTAGCTCCATCTAGTTATAACCTTTAGACTTTCCCTCACATTCATTCTTTTTTCATATGCTTTGTTTTTCAATCTGATCCTATTCACTGATCACTAGTTTTTTTAAAAAAATCATTCTGCAGCTATTCATTCTTGACCTTACCTCTTCTTGTTTTAACACACTCAAGTACCAATTTCAACTGCAGTCAGCATACTATTATGATTGATCTACCCTTCCAATTCTCACTTCCATATAAAGAAACAAAGAGAAACATACTCTTATCACAGCTATTTCCCATTCTTCTAATAAGCATTAATTCCTTGCAACAGATCTCATTACCCAGTATTTTTTTTACCATTTTCAAAATATTTTATAAGTAACCATTACTAGATTAAATAAATATGAAAATAATATTTACCACTTGATCCAGCTATTGAAAGAGGTTCTAAAAATGGAACTATTGAGGTCGACATTTGAGGTGTTGTTATCAGAGAAGATGCTTGAAGCTGTGGTACAAAAGCAAAATGTAATCTTCTTTAGTTCAGGAATATGTTACTCCCTTGGCTAATATAAACATTTGCCTATTTTTTCTGATTGTTCAAAGTCAGCAAACTATAACAAAATCAATAATAATCATAAATTTCAAAATATCAACATACAGCTAATTAGAATGAGACAAGACTTTTTAAGAAAGTATGTGATGGTAACAATAAAGCCAACCGGGCAGTAAATATAATGAAAGATAATGAAATAAAACAACATAGGAGTTGCTGTGGCTGTGCTGAGGAGCAACATTATTGTTCAATACTTTAAAAACAATTACTTAAATATATCTTCTATCTGATCATAGATATTAAGAATAGATAGCTTCAGGTATAGTGAGTAGGAAAATTTGTACAGAAGGTAGGCCTTCAGTTTCTCCTAATCTTAGATGACCTGGCTGCTCTTTGAACTGAACTCAGATATTGGCCTATAATTCTTTATTTGTGTTAGGTCTGAGTCTTCTTTTGGGATCAAGGTAATGTTAGCTCCTGCCATGTATCTGGTATCTTGGCTTCTAACAGAATCTCGTTATACACCTCTAACATTGACAAGCTCAGTGTATCTTGTAGGTCTTTGTAAATTTCTGCTGGTAAACTGTCCGGGCCTGGTGTTTTATTATTTTTTTGTCTTTTGATTGCTTCTACTAATTCTGCCATTGTTATTCTTTCATTCAACATATTCTTCACCATTTCTGAAACTTTTGGTAAATTAGCTTTTTCCAAGTATTATTTTCTCCTCTGGTATTTTTTCATAGTCATATAGATTCTTATAAAACTCCTGTATTATAATATTAAATATTATCATTGTCAATATTTCTTTTCGAGAAGTATTTGATTTTTCCAACTGCAACATGCTCTCAATTGACCTCTGGTTGGATGGGCTTGAAGAAACTGATGATGGCATGGAAGATGCCTTCTTCCCTATTCTGGTTATATTTGAGGTTGACATCCCAACAGCTAATATTGATTTCTTCTTTCCTTCTTTCCTCTATTTTTAGGCTAACGATGGCTATTTCCACCAATCCTACTAACAGCTAAAAATAAACCAACCAAAGGCTATCCACCTGTCATACCCCAACACTTCAATATCCCATGTATCCAATAAGAATAACCCACATATCAAGGAAAAGAAACCATGTTACAACTTCAGCTCCCTCCAATTCAGATTCAGTCAGTCTTCAATATCTCAGCATCTCAGTATTTTGTCATTTCCATACCACTACATACGTTAGTATATATGTTAATATTCATTTTTTGTTTTCTTTGCTGTTTTGTAAATGATATGCCCTGACAATACACTGTATTCAAAATGTTTATGAATAAAAAAAACATATACTAAAAAAAATGAACTGAACTCAGAAACAAACCAAAACCCAGCACTGTTTCTCAAAGTAGAAATTGCATGCTTTCATAGCATGTAAGTATGATTTAGACTGTATTATGTACCAGATGAATCTGTCAATGTTTCACAAAATTATCCATACACTAGGAAGGCAGTCATTGGGTTATGACGGTAACTGGAACCAGAATTTGTCTTTCTAAGTGAGGCATTTCTAAAGTACAGTGTCACAATGTATCATTTAAATGATGGCAATCCAGGTAGTCCTAGTTGCCAATGTTAACCGAAGACCCTTGCTTGGTCCCTCCCAAGCCTCAGTAAGGTATGAGACTGCCTCTTCTTCAACTCCCCACATCCGCCTATCTAGCCCTCATCTCTGCCCTTTTGGCTACCCTGTACTTCGCTGCCTCTGTAACCCTGTGCTCTGCCGGCTCTGCCACCCTACACTCCGCTGGCCCTGCTACCTTGCACTCTACTCTGTTAACCCTGCTACTGTCAAAAACAATTAAGTATACATTAAGCAAGGTGACAGCTAGCTGGACAGCAGGGCCCATGGAGCACCGGGTGGCAGAGCTCCAGAATGCAAGGCAACCAAAAGGGCAGAGATGGGGGGGGAAGGGAGATGGGGGATGGGGAGAGCAGCCATACAGTTGTAGTTACAGCAGGTTGTCAAACATATAGTTTTTGATTATGTGACTGCACAAACATTGCAACAGCCATAACTTCAGGGACCAGGTATTAACTACCATTAGTTCAGTGCAGCCATAACTCCGAATTGTTTCTAAACAAACGATCTTTAAACAAGAGTTACCTAAAATCCAATAGTCTGAATGTAATTTGTCTACTAGCCAAAACTGGAGGCTTGCCTACTAGCCAAAATTAATGGCAAGTACATGAAAAATCAAAGTTAAATCCAGATCCAAAAGCAACTGTACACATAAAATCTGAAGCTTCTGAGCAAGCTCTAATAAAAATGAACTCCTCGATCTCAATTGACTATCCAGCCTTTTATAAATTAGGTTTTGATTTGTTTGCCCCTTACTACTCAAAAACTAACTTTGAGATTAATATAATAGATTTTCTTGCCTGTGATTGAAAGACAGAATTAGAAATTCCTTCTCATCCAATCAACAGTCCACATGATAGTATGAATTATCAGAATAAAAATAAACCATGTACCCTCAAGCTTCTTTCTCACATCATGGACCTAATTTTAGTGCTCCTATGCGGAGTTCTTGAGACTATAAGAAATGTACATTAATGCAATTTACATGGATATGACATGGAGGATTGGTAAGAAGATCACTATCATGACAAATTCACCACAGCAGCAAGTCAGTGAGAAGTTGCAACAATTTCTAAAAACTTGTAATTTTTCCTAATTGCTGTTCCCTCAAAATCCACTTTTCTAGGCTGGCAAATTATCACAGAGAAAAAAGAAAATAAACGCATTAACTAAATATTTGCTTATATGACTTCTGCTAACTATTTCCTTTGTGCAAAATAAGGAAATATCACATCAATCAAATACTTCATTATGATTAAGTTGCCCAGGAATTTTTTGTGTTAAAAATGAACATTTAAACTTGCCTTGGAAGGTTGTGGAACAGCTGTGGAGTCAGATGGATTTTTTGGTTTTGGAATGCTGTCAATAAGTTCCAGAATAGATTTTAATTTCTCATCTGAGATATTAAAAGAAAGTAATGGCAGCTCACCATACATTTTGTACCTAAAAAAGAAATAACCATTAGAAAAACAAATCCAGCCAAGATTTGTGCAGTTTACAAGCAATCAAAACAAATACAAGTAACAACAAAAAGCATCATTTTAAAAACAAGCGAAATAAAAGCATATAAAAACTACCATAAAATACACACAACTCACAGCCCATAAACCCATTTATCAAAACAATCAGTATAGCCACTGCATCAGCTCCACCACATTTTCCTGTCTCCAGGTCCGCTGGCAAAACCATGTCTTCAGGGGCTTATCCAGCTTTAGAATAAACTTGGGATATAAATGATAGTCCTATCACAGATACGCAACTGGCTTCTTGGAATTCGAAACAAAATAAATGGGTGCTTTTCACAATGTACAACAGAGGATGCCACCAATATCTATACTGAGATTATTTCACATTTGTAAATACAAATAATCCTCGATTTACAACAGTTCATTTATTGACCGCTCTAAGTTGCAACAGCATTGAAAAAGTGATTTATGACTGTTTACAACTGGTGCAGCATCCTGTATTACTATAGTCGTAATGGTGAACCTATGGCACGAGTGCCGGAAATGGCACATGGAGCCAGCTGGTCTTCGTCCACGTGGGGGCACTGGAAACCAGAACAGCAGCTCCCTGGCACACATGCATGCGCTGGGAAGCTGAGCTTCCGGTTTCTGGCACACACATGCATGCTGGCCAGATGGTCTTCGCGCACACATGCGCACCAGAAACCGGAAGACCAGACAACCGGTGCGCATGTGTGCACCGGACACTGGAAGCTCATCTTCCCACCACGCACATGCGCACCAAGGAGCTGCTCTTCCAGTTTCTGGTGCTCCCCCCCGCCTGAGCATGTGCTCCTGTTTTTGCACTTGGTGCCGAAAAGGCTTGCCAACACTGGTCTATAGTATTCCAGGTCTGCTACTGTAAAGAAATGGCCTCTCTCTTAAATTTACAGAAAGCTTTGCAAACCTGGCTGTCAGCCTTGGAAGCCATAATTGCAGCTTGGTTTATTTATTATGGTTGGTCTCAGTTAGCAAGATGTTTAGATAGGATTTGGCATTTTTGACCACTTATCGAATTCTTCCCAAGGACCTTAGAAAGGCAGGTGTTGTTCTTTGATGGTGTTATTGCTATGTTTATTATTTAAGGGGCCTGTTTTGTTTTGTGGATTTTGTTGTTTATGAGATTGTTTAATCTGGGCTATCTATCTGATTTAAACTTTTTAGCTTTTTTTTTTTTTCATTTTGTACACCACCCAGAATCCATTGAAATTAGGGGTAAATTAATGAATGATTGAACACTTCTCTATGTAGTGCAAATTATTTACCAAGGTAACCATAGGAACAATCCGATACCCAGGCATGAGATAAATATATATAATCCCTGCCTTATACAAATGTGGGAAGGAAGAAAATATAGTGGGTAGCTTTCTATACAAAGTTTAACTACTTATTAAAATGGAGAGCACAAGAAAAATTAAAATTGCCCATGGTCACATGAAAAAATCTGAATACTTGGTAATTGGTTCATATTTATGGCAGTTGCAGAGTCCTGAGATCAGGTGATTATCTTTTGCGACCTTCTGACAAGCAATGGGGATGCCAAATTCACAATGGGGCAAAATTCACTTAGTAAATGTCTCATTTAGCAACAGAAATTTTGGGCTCAGTTGTAGTCATAAGTCAAGGGCTATTTGAAGATGATTTATCTCACAATATAATGATGTTACCATAAAATAATTACCCCTGGGTAAACTAAAAATCTAGATCTAATTTCCAGATTTGATTACTGGGTTCAATATTCTATTTTTTGGTATTTAAGTGGTCAATTTAGAAGTATGTCTATTGGATTTACTGGTAGAAGGTCAACAGATATGGAAGAAGTATATAATCATATTCTTCATCAAATGAACAATAGATATAGTAACAGTAATAATAAAGTAAATAAGTAAGTAATCAAGAGTAATAAAAAATAGTTATAATTGTAGTAATACTTGGGCATTCTTGCATCTGTTACAACCATTGCTCTGTTCAGTTCCATTTTCACATCTAGAGGTTGCAAGATATGTTGAGATGAGGATTGCAACCTACGAGCCTCCTCCCAGTTTTCATCTTGAAATGAAAAAATATTTCTTGTAAGAATCTTTGAAAAACAATTATATTACAGTACAGTAGATGCTTCCCAAGTGTTTTTCATCAATTTTAAAAAGCTTGGCTATATCAATGCTGATGCTAATTTAAAGCTACAAAGAGCAACTTTATACTAGTTTTAGTGGCATCTTTATTGTGGTGAACCCAATAGGTAGAAGCAGATGAATGATAGGGTTTGTTTGAGCTTTTAAAAGTCAAGGTGACTAGTTCCCCTTATTTCCCACTTGCTCTGGAATGGTCCTATGTTTCCTACAAACTAGCTTAGGGGGTACAGTGCCTTCGCTGCAACTCTCATACTCTGTAGGTAAACCATGCCCAAAAGTCTCCGTCCCTCCTCAGTATCCTAAACTGCTGGGGTGAACCTTGGTAAGATGACTTGCTTTTTTGTTGTTTTGTTGTTGTTTTACCAGAGCTCCCGGCCTAGCTTCTTGATGTATTGTCCGATGGTTCTTGTTTCTCCAGTTAGTATTCTAATAAAGGAGGAGATTCAGCTCGGATGCCTGCTGCATTCTACAAGTATTAAGTGCTTCTATCTGCACTGCCTTTGTCGGCTTCTATGATTATCCTGGATTTCAGAGGGGCCCTGTTATGAGTATAACCTAGTGGTGGTCTTGCTACAGGGTGTTGGTGCTGCTGCTGCTATTGGTTTCAATGTCAATACTGCTGCTTGCCTCCTCTGCTATGCTCCAGGCCTTACAGAATATGCATATTTTGATTCCACTTGAAGTAGGAGAATAATGTCTGATTCTTTGCTACCAAGAGATATTTTGCAATCTGCAAAATAAATTGCAATAAATAAATTGCAATTTGCTTCTATCGATTGAACTGCTGGTTAGCAGAATTCACCACATTTGCTCCTATGCAACTTCTGTTATTGGTTATGAATTCTCTAAACCTTAATTTCTTCAAAGCTAGGAAAATATCTTTTTTTTGGTTAAAATAAAAAAATAAATTAAAAAATACTTACAATGTCTGCTATAAAGTAGCTGTATGCTACTGAGCTGAATGTCAAACCTATCATATGCTCTTGACATAATATCTTCAAGAGCACTTTCGCCAACTTTGATATCTGACAAGGTAGACCGACATTTACTACTCATCTTAAAAAACAAAACAAAACAATAGAAATAGTCAATACATACTTCAAGAATAGATTACAAATAAAGTGAAGGGCTCTGTACAAATCAATCGGGGTACATCCTGAACTATCCTGCATAGAGCACTGTTCTCTACATAGAGCAAAATCAGGAATGTTATCCTCTCCATTTCATCTTGCACTTCTTGCCGCCTTCAGCCTTTCTCATTCTATTAATGTTTTGTCCCTCACCCTAGCCCCAAGTGACTTTGTTGCTGTTTTTTCTAAAGGTTAAGGTCGATCAGCCTGGCAGATTGGACTGAATCCTTCGCCCAAGGTTTTTCATTTCTATAATACTGAACTTTTGAAAATATCTAAATTGCCCAATACTATTAAATCTTCAAATTATACCATCACATAGATATTTTCAAAACTGTGGAAATTAATGAACATGATTTAACTGATTTATATAGTGTTCTTTCTCTCTCTCTCTCTCTCTCTCTCTCTCTCTCTCTCTCTCTCTCTCTCTCTCTC
>JANHFL010004130.1:52740-72662 GCA_032468155.1 Oxyrhabdium leporinum
AGGTTTTACAGCGCCCAGGACAGACCGCTTCAAAGAAGACAGTCCTTGACTCAACGATGTCAAACCGGAAGTCCCAATACAAACTTATTTAAATGTAGTGTTTCCATCACTAAATAATGTGGTTGGAAAGTTTAATGTCATGTGACTGCACTGCATAGAGATGGCAGTCTTGGTTGTTATTGTTAAGTGAGGTCCTCATGGGTCATTACGTAGTGACCTCACATGACCATAACTTCCAAGTTTCTGCCAATGACTTTGCTTGTGGGAAACTAACAGGGAATGGCTTGCTGCAACATTTTATTCATCAGCTAAGTGCCAAGTCACAATCGTGTGTCTGAAGGGATGCTGCAAAAGCCGAAGACCAAAACTCCAAGACTGGTTATAAGTCTCTGTTGTCCCAAAGGTGCTTTTTCAAGAGACAACAGTCTTTCCAGCAGTTCCAAGAAGGCTCAACACCCATTTGCACTACTCAGGTGACTCTGAGGACACAGAGAAACCTTTAAGTTTCCTCAACAACTCTCTAAAAGAATGCAAATGACCAGTTATCTGCAAGAATATAAATCCTTTCATTCCCCACCATCCAGTCAGAGCTAAAAAAGCTTCTTGGATGAGAAGCGAAACATCTTCAAAAGAAAAAGAAGAAAGTCCAGTTGCCTCCTGAAAAAGCACCTTTGGGACAACCATGACCTGGATGACTGAGAATTTCCATAGACAAGTCCCCTTGTTCTGCATGGTTTTGGGTTTGAGTGGTCACTGAACATATTAACATAAACTGAGAACTGCCTGTAGTAGAATTATTAACGATCAAAGATTCGTAAGTTGCTATAGCATATCCTCTACTCCAAACCAAGTATTATTGTTCCAGATTTCAGTCAACCTGCAGCAAAAATGTCGGGATATTCTTAGAAAATTAAGAAAAAAATATTATATACTGCCAGCGAGTTTCCATTTTGAGATGATAAGATTCAAATCTATTACAGACAACCTGCAATCACAATATAACAAGCACCCTCAATCACTGCTACCATGAATTGTACCAATAATTTTGGAGGCCTAAATCTCTGAAAGGTATCTATTTTTACTATCAAAAATCTCAAAATATCAAGCAGATTTTTCTTGTTTCAAAGGGCAATTCAATTATTGTTGAATTAAAACTGGGAGACACTATTTTTGTCCCTATTCCTTACCCAGGCCCCTGATATGCGTACGTAGTTGGAACCTTCATGCACAATTAGTTTTGGCATTCAAAATATATAGAGTAGAAGACAACTGGCAAAAGGAACCTTCCCTTGTTCAACTGAGGAAAGAACTGGAGAAAAGAAGATACACCCCTTCCTGAAAAAGTATTCTCTCAATCCAATTAACTGGGCAACGTCTACCTGGTGGATTATCTCTTAGTCAGCGTTAATGTCTGGGAATGGGGTAGAAGTCACACTTGCCAGCATAACCAGGATGGAAAAGGGAGATCTCCTGTTTTTTTCTACACCTCTCAGATGCACTTAGTATCAATGACCAGTGTTCATTGGTACTGCTTCTGAGAACTGAGGGTATAGATTTTATAGTAGTTCCACTGTTTTCTGAGCGGGTGATATTAACAGAATTGGAGTTAGAGAGAAGTTAGTAAGAGCTTTGTTGCATTAATAGTACCATACATCCCAGACGATGGAAAGTAATTTATCCACTCTACCCTGTCATGGTCAGGCCCATTTGGAACATTTGGGATGGAAACTAACCGGAAAGTTCACAAGAGAGCTTCCAAGATGATGAAAGGAGGCCAGAAATAGAATCTTGTGAGGAATGGTTGTATATTAGATATTTTTAGGCCACAAAACAGACAATTAAGGGGAAAGCATTCGAATATTTGAAGTGTTATCCAAAGAAGAAAGGGTAGACTAGACAGGATAGGACTGACCAGAATCATTGGCAAACCACAATCAAGTAGATTCAGGCAAGATGTCAGGAAGAACTTCCTGTCAGCCAGTGGAGGTTTATAAATAAATATGCAATCCATCATTATATTTTGGAAAACAGTTATTTTTGTAGCTTGTGATAAACATAGCGATTAAAACTTCTAACCTCTAACATGAACAAACTCTCTTGTGTAACCTTCTTTGAAGTTATTTTTATTTTATAGAGCTCTTTATAACTTTTCACTTGATTCCTATGATAGCGAATATGTTCCCAAGACCACATTTGTAGCTTGGGCTGGATGTTTACTTCAAGAATGCCTTGTGTAACGTATCGCCACCTAATAGAAAAAGAAAAAAATGTTAAAGACATAATATTACATGCAAAGTTAATATTTCTTTTTAAATTATATTTTAGTAAAGCAATCTTCACAAATTAATTTCTAATTCTTGATTCTCTTCCCCAAAATACAAAAAATAAATCTATTACTTTATTAATAAGGGTACTTATGAAAATCTTCCCTATCAAGTTTCTTTGGGATTTTGAATTACAATTTATGAGAATGTTCTAGCAGAAAGACCATCGAAATTGTAGAAGTTTCCAAAAGTTATTGGATGCATACCATTTCCTGACATTGTTGTGAACAGGGACATCTGGCCTATATTTCCTGTATGGTAAATTCCGGGTCATCATATCAATTGATTCAAGGAGTTCCATAATACTGAAATACTGCAAGAAAAAATGCAAAAAGATATTTACTACTAGTATAATAATTACAATAAAATGTAAAACAACTTTTGCCTTAAAAGTTACATTATTTAAAGGTCGAATACACTGTAACATTAAAAGTTTTCATTTTATAATGACAATGGAGTATTTAACTTTGAGTTAAATTAATAAGTATTCCAAGAAAAATCTGTTCTTTGGCAGATATATTTATTTCAAGTTGTTCACAAACAATACTGATACAAACACATGATTAAAAATCCCCATGGCTATGTGGAAAATGTGGTAAAAGTGAATGATGTGGGAAGTATCCAGTCTATGTCTGACAATATGGCTAAAAATTCAGGAGTATGAAAAGTTCTATCCTCAGATAGCGCTGTAATTGATTGACTGTGAATTTGAGTTAGTATTGACTCCTGGTGGTTGTCTGACAAGTCTACAGTTTTCTTGGCAATATTTTGGAAGTGGTTTGCTATTGTCTGCTTCCTAGGGCACATTTTTGACACTTAAATAACCTTGATATACAAGCCTACTCAAATGTAAATTTGGGAATTCTTTCAAGGATTACTGAAAACTATAGTCTTATAAAAAGATGCAAATAGAACAATGAGAATTTAATTCAGGAATTAAAAATATTGCTATAAAAATCTAAATCATTTATGCAGTTACCTGTGGTTTATTCAGTTCAATGGTTATATCCTGAAGATTTACATCCAGATCTAGTTTTGGTGCAGAAAAGTCAACATCGGATCGTGGATTCATACGGAGTTTGGCTTTAGCTGAAATCGGACGGAACACTAACAGGCAGAATTTTAGAGAAAGTTAATTAAGAAACAGATAGGTCATGCAAATAGATTATTTTTTTCAATATTATATGGATGGTTCTTATGAAAGGATACGAAAGTTAGATTCACTTTTAGGCACCAAAGTGAAAGCTAAATTTTATAACCAGTTTCCCCAAAAGGACAAGGCTATGCTACGTTTACTCACATATAGCATTCTGGAGGATAAAACAAAGATTTTACTATAATCTCTATAAGCACCAAACCACATCAATATTGCAGTCTATCCTACTGTGATGATGCAAAAAAGGTGGAACTGTATCAATAAAATGTTACGTTCAGTCCTAGATAGGTAGTCTAGTCCCAAACACTATCTCACAATGAAACCTGTTTTTGTTTCTTTAGACCTATAAATATACAGAGTTTTCAAGGTAATAAATACCTCTCCATATTTTATCCAGAGGTAAATCAGCAATCAGTGTAACATTTTAACACGGACAGAATATGATCTCTGAGTTCCTTACAAAATTAATCTAACCACAATTGTCTGTGTTAAATGAAGTTTTTGGACTAAATAACAAGGTAGCTCCAAGAGGAAATTATACCTATGCTTACTGTACTCCACATATAAGTTTGTTAGGAAATATTAAAAACTTACCAAAACTATAGCCTTCTGGAATCACATTAGTGCTTGCAATTCCATATTTTAAGTGACTCTTTTTGGGGAAAAAAATTGAATTGAAAATTTATTCACAATAAAAATGCAAAATGTAATATAAACCAAAGAGAGTGTTTTTCCCAAGTGATATTCTAGACTGATCAACATTAAGGTAAAATACACACACCCAAGGATATATCTTGCACAGGTTCAACAATTTGTCTACATATCATGCAGAAGAGGCTCCCCATTTAAAAATGTGGGAATATGTATTATGATAATACAGTGAAATGTAAATGTTATGTCACCCTTAGAATGCTAAATCACAGTAGAGGACTACCTAAATCAGAAGAAAATAAATAGAACTAATCTGACCTTTGATCTCTGTTCAGTAAGATCTGACTGAAAAAAATGTCATGAGGAAAACAATCACCCCCCCCCCCCTTTGGCCTTATTTAATGAAGAATAAAAAATGATAAAGCACAACATTTTAATTGTCCAAACACAGACCAATTCAAAATATCTACTGTGGTCTTTGTTAAATGGGCATATTATTAATGACCATTTAATATACTGCTTGGCTTCTCTGCAATGGCATGCCCCAGTATATGATAAGATTCTAAAATATTTCACTTACTAAGGTTTTTGGTTGAAAGGCTGAACATTTCCAAGAAAACTGAGGAAAAGTACCTATACACTTATGAATAAACTAAAAATTTTAGATGCAAAAATACATCCCCAAAATTGCATTTGGCTTATTTGCTGATGAGTTTATCCATAAGTATATATAATAATACTTTTTACAGTACCTGTATATCTGGTATACGTTCTCAGATAAGCCATCCACTGATAGGATGACACTCAAATTTTTAACCAAAATCCCACAAAAATTGATAATTTGTAGATTGCCTACAAATAAAACAATTATGAAAATTTAAGCATATAAAAATGTGAGGGTCAACTTATGCTTGGACAATACATTTTTCATAATAATTGGGTTAAAAAAGTTGAGGTTGGCTGATATGTATGTAGATGTGCTTGTCGTTGTACGTAGATGAGCTTATATGGGTGGGTGCCATGGGCAGGTACTGCAGGTGGGCAATAGGTAACTGCGAGTGGGTGTTATGAGTGGAAATGGGTGCTATGGCAGTGAGGAAGCTGTAAATTTTCATCATGTGACTGCAGGGCAGTAAGATATCAGGAATTTTGAGGGCTAGTCATAAACTCATTTTTTTCAGTTACATTGTAACTTTGAACAGTTGCTGAACAACTGGACATAAAATGAGGACTGCCTGTATACAAATTCAAAAATGCCAAACCTAAATTCCAAACTTTTAATCATTTAATCATTTTTTCCTGTTAAAGTATAGATAATTTTTTAATCTTGTATCCATAACAAACATTATTTTACAATTTGGAGCAGGTTGGCCTTAGTACTAAATTGGAGTTAAAATCTAAGATAATGGCTTTGATTTTGATCAGTTATTTTCAATTTAGCCTTATAATTCTACACTGATTTTATTTTATATTATTTCATTGTTTTATTTCAAGACCATTTATTGTAGGACCATTTTAGGACCATTTTACAATGAAACAGAGTTGTTAATAAATGACTATTTTGTTCTAAAACAGCTATACAATATTTCCCATACAAATCTGATTTTTTTTCTTGATTTAATGCTTATATTAATCTTCATACATAATATCTATTCCCCAAATCAGCTGAAAAGAGAGAAAACAGACATAAATTTGCTAAGTTCAGTGAACCTTTTTTTAATGCCTTTGAATCAGTTTTTGATTCCTGGCAGTTGCCTCGAGTAGTCCCTGCAGCTTTCTTGGTAAGGTTTTCCAGAAGAGGTTTGTCCTTGCCTCCTTCTTCGGGTTAAGAGAAAGTGCCTGGCCCAAGGTCACCCAGCTTCCTTCGTGCCTAAGGCAGAATTAGAACACAGTTTCCTGCTTTCTAGCCTAATGTCTTAATCACTATACGAAACTGGTTCTCTCATCAGTAGTGCTTCTTGAAAAGTTAACTAGCACAAGACTACAGTATTAATCATCTTTTTTTTTAACTTAAAAAGACACTGTGTAAAAATAAAAATGAACTGTAATTCGTTTTGGACAAATCACACTTGAAATAATTTATTAGCTTTGTCTACTCACCAAAGATTCTTTATAGTCACCATGATAATACATTTCAGACTTCACATTCCAGTATGCAAAGAAATTGTCCAATCGAACTAACTGAAATAAAAAAAATTAAATAGGAATTACTGAATATCATATTTAAAGTTATTATGGTCTAATATCTTATACATATTCATGTTTATGAAAGTTATTACAAATATTGATATATCTTTGACAAAAGTTTGACACATATAAATGGAACTACTGAAATAAATCAAATACAGCAGCGGTCCCCAACCTTTGTGGGTTGGTGAATTTAACAGTTTTATTTGTCGAATTGTCCCACGGCAATATCATTACAGATATTAACCAATATCTAAGTGTAGGCATAAATGTTTCAGAATATCATCTATTAACTTGCATATGGTTCCATCTTAAAGCATCTAGGTAGTTCACGAGGAACAGAACTGCTGGATAACTAGCAAGGTAATTCAACGTTAAGCCTGAATTAGATGAATTACCCAGAATATTTCTAATGCACATTAAGAGTAATTCAGAAGTATGGAGGTAGAGCATTCAACAGTACATAACACATGTTGGACGGTAAAACAAAGCTATATTGTTTTTGCTACTGTAACAAGGTATCAAACACTGTGGCAAATAAAATTGTTTGTCTCAGTGATCAATTATCAGATATTTTACGAGGTTTTAACATAAAAACTAATGAATAGGCCTAGTGCGTACCTACTGCAAGTATAAAATCATTTCATTACGATGAATGAAAACAAAGATGATTCAAATACACTTTTGTTATAAAATCCTCATAATTAACATAAGTGTAAAACAAAAGTAATCAAAAATCAAAAGTTGATTTATACAAAAAAATATTATTGGAAGAAGAGAATGCAAGTAATTCAAAATTCCTTTGGATTGGGATGGTTAAGTATGGTATATAAATACTAAGTATATAGTATTATACAGTATATAAATACTAAGGCGGCAAGGGCGTTGAAAAAATGAAAAAAAATGTGGCCTATATGTCTGTTCTTCATTGTGATAGCTTTGACAATAAGGAACAGGCTCTTTCAGCACACCAAATCCTTGGCTTTCTCACATCCCTCCCTTCCTTTCATCTTTGCTTTCCTATTTATGATACTGAAGAAAGTTTTTGCTTGTGTGGTAGTTGAAAAAAAAAATAGCCACTTCTTCAGATACTGATGCTTCCATGATTTTATTTCCTGAATTCAAAACCAGCTAAAACATGGACAATCTTTGGATCAGTTAGAAAATGGGGTTGCTATTCTTTATCTCTTATTTCTAGAAGGTTTATGAGAAAAGTAAAGAAATCACTATAGTTTCATGTACCAATGCTCTATGAATCATTAACTGGTTATCACACTTTACTAAGCCATGTAATAATTTCAACTTATTGATCAACGTTACCACGTTGAGTTCCTGAATAAAAAGCAGGATATAAATGCAACAAATGAACTTTTAGTCCCTTCAATGTATCAAAATTACACACACATAAAAAACTTGCCATGTAACAATTCAGTGTATTTGTGATTTAGCTTTGTTCAAAATGAGATTAATATATGAAACAAACAGCAAAAGAATGAAACCTCCCTTGTGCTTTACATTAACACAAACTCAGAAGGAGTCTCACAGCACATTCTACTCAACTGGATTTCCACTTAGGACTCTACCTTATAGAACAATTTAGTGGTTGCATCTTGAATACATGGATTCCAATTTTGATCTGAAGTCTGGAATAAAAACAGAAATTATTCTGACATTACTTTATTGATTTATGAGACAAAACAACATTAAGATTTTCCTCAACTGTCATCAGGAACACCTGATTGGATTTGTGCTGTGTTCCATATTTAGAAATAAAGTCTGAACAGAAATAATTTTAGTCAGATCCCAAGTATAAAAATAATATTTCTGTGGAGACCACCCAAATTTCAGATCTTTTTTCTTTATAAATAATGCAAACAATTGTATTCAATATTCATTTTTTTTCAATTTAAATCATAAAACCAGTTGTGCTTTAAAATTATGCCTTTTCGACTTTCAAAGTTGTCATTTATTCCTGAATTAAGATTAAAGATGCTACATACATATTAAAACATTCAAAAACAGAAACAAGTTTTTAATTAAAACTTGAACAATGATACCTGTAAACTAAAATTTTCGAGCGAGATACCAAATGACAGTGGAATATCTTTATTTGTGATCTGAAAAAAAAAACCAAAAGCCCAAATATTTTTCAATATGCAACAATATAATACCGGTATATACAGGTATACAGCATGAAGGATGTAAAATTTGTTGCAACATGCATGACTTATAATAAAAGAAAACAAACATTTCTTGATAATTTCTCTATGTATACATGAATTGTTATGATTAACTTTGGGTTAAGATTAGCTAAACTTTGTATCTTAACTATGTTTCATCCTAATATTCTCAACACAGTATTCTTAGTGCTCTACTCTACACATACTCCTTTATGTGTATGTGCTTTAGATTAGTGTACTGCTGCATAAAATAGTACCTTTCAAATTTGAACTGCATTTGTATAATTATGGATTTCAGGCAGAGAAAAGCTGTGTTTAGTTTTAAAGCTAAGGGTAGAATTTATATAGACATTAGTTCTGCAATAAACTAAGAAAGAAATGAGGATTCAAATGTTATTTGCTCAAAAAGTTCCCCAGCATTGCACCAATACTTAAAGAAATAATTTAATATGCAACTTTGCAATCATACCATCATTGAAACTTCCCAAATTGTAATGATGCAATAGACAAGTAAAGATGGCACAGTCTCAACTTCTCAGCAATCACTTTATGGGTGAACAGATAAAGATTATCCATCTATACAACCATCTGAAGTATCATTCACATTTTTACAACTTATCTGTATATTCTATGCACATATACTTACATCATCCTCATATCGTATATGGATGTTGGAAATTTTCAATTGAAGGTTTCTTATAACTTGAGTAATTAGCTTTTCTATGAAAGTATCTTGCTTTTCCTGTGCTTTATCTAAATCAAGTGAATGAATATATTATTAAGCAATGGAGGCTACACTTGATTTAGACAGAGAAATAATATTCAGGAATACATAACAGGTAATTCTATATATTGTTTTATTTATATATTCACATAGACATGGGTACAGAAATAGAGTAGGTAGAAATTAAATATGAGTTCCTTTGAAGGGATGAATGCAATCACCTCTTTTTGCAACAACAGATGACTGACTTGTTAAACATGGAAGACTAAGAAAGGGTGCTTAGGAACTCATTTGATGTAATCATTTGAGATGACACAAGCAGCCATACTATCAGTGACCAAAGTGTGATGGAAGTTGGTCAGTCAAGCCTAAAATAGGGGGGAGAGGATAAAAAGGAGGGTGAAGAGAAATGAAAACTCAAGACAAAGGATCACTGGAATCCTTACAATAAATGGTGCTTCATCTGAGTGAAGTGAGTTGAGATCCTCTCTATAACATTTGTTACTGAAATCTAACAGGGACAAAGTTTGCTGCTGACTGAGGCAATTAAAGGACTACAGTTGGAGCCAAACTGGAAGTGACTATGTCTGATGCAGATGTGAGGAGTCAACATTATTCAGAATCTCAGTCTACAGTGATTCAGCTTCACAGCATTAGAAAATAATAATAAATAACTAAATTGGCAGGCTGCAAGCTATGATTATTTGTGATTCCACAGACACTTAATAATTCATTAAATGGGTAAAAGGGCAACCGAATCTAAACCAGATTATACCTTTTAAGTGACTTATCAAAGGGGCAGCCAAACCTTAACATTTCATTTAACCAGCAGCATATATCCTATGGTAAAATACTTACATTTAAGCAAATGCTAAATATGTAAGTCATAGGCAAATAATAAATAGCCACAAATATAAGTGATTGCTGCACAATTCTTGGAAATATTTTGATATATTTTGAATAGATTGAAACTCTATATTCAATATATTTAAAATTATATTCAACCACTTCAGACACTTCTGACCATGGCATCTTTCTAGATTTGGTACTAGAAGAAATCAGCATGAAATAAAACACAATGTATTCTGAATTTCAAAAGAAAGCAGCCTCAACTAGAATATTCTGCTAAAAGTTTTAAATGAATTTCTCAGTTTTAATTTCTAATACAGTAAATATTGATAGATATAATGCACATAAGGCCAAAGCTCCTTTGGTCCTGTATCATTTTTAAGGAGACCAAAATATTTGAAAATTACCGGCTCAAAAGAATGGAAAATAATTACAAGCCAGTAACAGAATTCAGAATCGTAGAAACAATTTGGAATGAGATTTGCCAGTTTGTTTTAAACACTAAGCAAAATGCTTTTGCTGCTTGCCTGGTTGCCTTTAGAAGGTTTCTAGATGGGTCCTGAAGAGAATCAGATGAGAAGAAGAATCTTCTTTGGAAAGTGTTTTGCTGCTTGTCTGACCCTCTTTACATCCTCTCTTTAGGACTCTTGTAAAGGCAATCAGACAAGCAGCAAAAAGATTTCCAAGGACCAAGCTTCTGCCATGGCTGTTTGCTGCACGTGTTCTGGTCATTTTTTCTTTTCAGTGGAACTTTTTCTTCAGCTCCTCAACGCAAGCTGCAGAAAGATTTTGCTCCTTTCCTTCCTTTCCTCTACTCTTCAGTCTGGCAGTCATTCATCAAATAAGTAACTTACAGATTCTGTCACCCTCTTTCTGTCACCTAATTGGTGAAGGAGTGGGAAGAAAGATCAACAAGTCTGTCCCTCCCAACTGTTTTTTTCTGTGTTCTTTATTGAAGAAATTAGATTTTTTTTTGGGGGGGGGGGGGTTAAGCAAGAAAAAAGGGGAAAGCCTCTTTTGGGACACCTCTCCTGAAGCTGCCACCCTTGCATGCAGGCGGCTGGCTTTTCCAAAGCCTAGCAAGATCCAGGAGAAATTTGCAATCTCCCAAAGGCCAGCTGGTCTGGGCAGAAAACTCCAATAGTAGTCACCATTTCCACAAGAACTTGTGGAAAGTGCTGAAAATGGTGCCTGCTTCCAAGGGGCAAGCACTGCAGGGTCCCAGTAGGATGAGGGGAGAGGTGGGGGCACTGTAGTATCACTATGGTTCGTTGTAAGGGAAAAGGACATGGGGGGTGCTGCAGCCACCATAACTTTGAAACAAGGTTGTATGAGCCTGGGGGGAGGGATCTGTCATAACGTCAAATGGCTGTTAAGCGACTGTCATATCTCAAGGACTACCTGTATTTTGTAATTATTTTTAAATTAATTTTACTGCATTTATATTGATTTGCTTTTGATATGCTTTATTTTGTGAGCCACCTTTCAGTTGGAGTTGGAATTAAAATTGAATAACTACTGCATCTTTTCTTACCTTTGTCAGCAATCTTTTGTTTTGCATCTTCAATTCTTTGCAATTCTTTTTGCTTTGCTTCCAGCTGTTGCTTTTCTTCTTTTTCAGCATCATATTTAATACCTAACAGAATGGATTACTTTCATAATTAAACACAACTAGATTAAATCAACATCTGAAAGTCCTATTTGACTGTACTTAACTCTCTGTATGAAAAATATTTAGTACCTATTCTTTGTACACATTCTGGCAGTAAGCAATAAGTCATTCTCCTTCAAGAACAAAACAATGCAGTAAAATAGTTTTCCTCTGTATAGTGGGTGTATATGTATAATGGTATGTGGGAATGACCTTTGGAGATGGAGGAAGAGTTGCAGGCTAGACAACTGGCGCGTAAAAGATTTCTCAACTCACAGAAGAATTGGTGAAGAATTAAGGATAATGTTTTTTAAAGTATTTTAAAGTGTTTTTTAAAGTACAAAAAATTCTAAGCTTGATGATCTGTTCTGATGAGAACACACTCTTTCAGAAAGAACAAGTATATCATTGAAGTTTTCTTTTATTCAAAGATGTTGTTAGATGCATGGGGGGCTTTATTGACAAGAAAAAGCTATGTTCGACTTCAGCTGATGTTTCAGATATATCTTTTAATGAACTAAAATCTAATTCTATTGAACTATAGTCACTAAAATTCTTGTAGCTGGACTTCAGTGAAAGATTATCATTGAAGAAGATTCAGAAGTTGCAGGCTACGGAGAAAATAGCTGTTAAAATCTTGAGTAAGGTAGCTAAATAAAATCATGAGAGCTCAATCCTTAGCCTATGAGCTACTACACTCAATTTTGAAAGCTGATGACAATCTATCCACCTCTAAACTTAGGACCCATTTTCTTCTGGAGCAAAGTATGAACAGATTCAAATGATTAGATATGTTTGCTTATCCAGAAATTGTCCGCTAGACACATTTAGAATATTAATTAAATCAACAAATAACAATACTAACTGCTTCTTACTTGCCAACCACAAATAACCTCAGATTTTAAACAATGATAAACATCAAAGACCATTTTTTTTTGCAAATAATGTATATATTTAACTTGAAAAGGACTTGACTTTGAATATGTAAGTCAGACTATGGGTACCCAAATTATTGCATGATTAAAAATAAAGAGGCAGAAATTATACTGGCTAAATATTAATTTACATACTTATGTTAAAAAGTTCATTTCCATTTCTTAACAAACTTACTAGCTGTAGGTACTATAAGCAGATAAACTTCATCTAAAACAGCTTCAACTGGCTGAGTATAAAGATTTTTCCATGGTATTTGCAGATTTAGCTGACCTAGAATAACAAAGAAATAGCCTTTTTTTTAAAAAACGCAACAATATTTTTAATCACAACTTTAAAAAACATTTATTATTAACGTTTTCTACTTCAAAATATTTCCAAGTCTCATATTTAACATTACATAAAGTTTAGTTGCAAATTATACTGATAATTCTACTAATCTAGGTGGTTACTCCTCATCATTTTGGAATTTAATATAAATTGAATTTATATTCCTCGTAATTTAAAACATATCATGCATATATTTAAAAAAAATATTATGTAAAGGAAGAACACATTTTAGGGATGGGAAAAGATTCTATGCACTGACCATCTCATGCACAAAACACATTAATTCTGAGTGGTGGTATATTTCATCGAGACTTAGACCCCTTAATGTTTCATCTGGAGAGAAACCTAGAACATGGTCATTCAATGCATGAATCTAAATTCAGTAAAAAAGTAGATACATAAAATATAGGAGATACAGTAGTCCTCAACTTACAACAGTTCATTTAGTGATCGTTCAAAGTTACAATGGCACTGAAAAAAGTGACTTATGACCATTTTTTTCACTTATGACTGATGCAGCATCCCTGTGGTCATGTGATCAAAATTCAGATTCTTGGCAACTGACTCATATTTATGATGGCTGCAGTGATGCTTTTTTGCAATCTTCTGACAAGCAAAGTCAATGAGGAAGCCAGGTTCACTTAATAACCATGTTATTAAATTAATAACTAAAGTGATTCACTTAACAATTGTGGCAAGAAAGTTTGTAAAATGGGGCAAAGCTCACTTAACAAATGTCTCACATAGTAACAAATTCTGGGCTCAATTGTGGTCGTAAGTTGAGGACTATCTGCGTATAAACAAGTCAAATTAGATCAAGCAAGAATACCTGAAGATATTTTTATGTATTGAATACCATTAATTAACCAAAACTGTGAACCATAGTAGACAACATATTTTTAGCTAATAAATACTATTCACTAAATATCTTAATTAAGGAACTACTACAATATAATATCCATTGAATGATAAAAGGTTAAACATATAGGCTTTTATTTAATACATATACAATTGCACATGAATATCAAAAGCTCTCAAAAAGCCTTAACTTTTTATTGATAGATAATAGCTGCATGATGAACCAATGCATTTCTAAGAAATAAAAATCTCATATCTTTAAAAATACAAATTTAATTAATTACTGTAAAAAGCTTGAGAATTCTACTTACCAATATGACCTGCTTTAACTTTAAAGGGGACATCAAATTGATACTGTAAAGATAAATGTTGTAATTACATTTCAATAACAAAAACATTATTTTAACAGCATAGAGCCCAGAATGTTCACAAATGTTTTTTATTAATTCCTAAGACAGCACAAAACATGTATTTATCAAGGACTATGATGCAAAAGGCACTTTAGTACTTACCAATGCATTTTCTTTTATTACAAGATTTTTAAGTGCTACAGCTCCTATTAAGAAATTTGAAAAAAGAAAAGAAAAAACAATCAGAGAACAACCAACTTGATTTACAACATTTCTAATAGTCAGAAATACTTATTAGAATTCTAACAATTTTAATGAGACCTAGCAAAGTAAAAAAAATGCAGTACTTCAAACTAAGATTGCAAATTTATGTTGTCATGTTTATGAAACAACACACAACCCTTTGGCATTCCTCATGGTCAAAATTTCCTGACCTTGAAAAAAGCCAGCTTCAGGAGCCACTAAAAAGAAAGAAAGGGGAAATAGATCAAATCTTCCTACATCAAGACTTCAACTCCAGTATATAAACTAGAAGATACTTTGCAATCAGCTGCAAAGTTTACAGATTCAATTAGGGTGCTGCAATTTCAGCAAACACACTTATGTTGCCAGCCTGCTCAAACCAAACTACGCATTACACAAGAGTTCCAGGAATATTATTATACCAGGATGTATATGTGAAATATAGCAATATGCAGCAAGAAGGTATGTATAGTGGCACTATAATCTTGGGGAGAACATGCAGAGAAGAATGAGGCCTTACCTCCAGGATTTCTTTGAATTGAGACCTAAAAGTCCCCATCCATCACTGGACATATAAACTTTTTTTTTATTTCTGATGAGGTTGCCATGGTATTGCTGTTTACCAAGATATAACACCAGAAGGATTGTAAATTCAATCTCCATTATTTTTAAAGGATATTTCCTTTCTTTAAAAATTAACGGTTAACAACATATTTTATTTAAAAATGTGTTCTGATAAAGTTAACAATTTGGCAAAGCATGTTAAGAAATATTTTCACTTAAAAATACATCCTATGGATTTTTATCCTTCATAATGCAAGTAACAGATGTAAATTTATTACTGGCATCTTCTTCAATAGTTACACATAGGATCCAGAGCATTCAGATTTGGTCCAATGACTTTTCCATTGTCCTTTTTAGCCTTTTACTACTGAACAATGGCACCACCAACTATTTTTATTGAAATAAAGGTTATAGGAATATGTTTTACTAAGTATATATATATATAAAATTAGAGGAAATAATAAGAAAATTTCAAAAGTCTGTAAAGAACACCTAGCAATTTTTATAAACTGCTAACAAGTTTTAGCAAAAAACAAAAAGTCACATTCTTGAGGATTGCACCTGTAGAAGTACACCTAAATCTGTTTACAATCTCAGCATACAGTCACAAATATATAAGCACACACAATCATCTACCCATATATGTGCACACATTTATATGTATTTTTTTATAAACTGCCCCCAAAACAGAATGATTTTCAGCTTCTTCACCAAAAAGAAAAGAGAATCTAAGAGCTTTTTGTTTTCTTCTAGCAAAAAAGAAGAAAATCAGTTTTACATTGGCTACCCGCAACCATTTTCAGTAGGATGATGGCCTTTTGCTTCCCTTCTAATGGAAAGTCATCTCATACAGTTTTCTGAGCAACTGACTGATGGGCAGATGAGTGGAGCTGCAGGTTCCATGGAACACTGTACTGGCACTTTCCAAGGGCCGGGTGCAGTTCTCAGGCAATGAACTGCATCTTTGAAAAGAGAATTGCCCACGTAAAACCATTCTGTATCTACTTCTGGATAATCACACATGCACACATAAAAACCACTCCCTGAATTCACTGAAAAAATATCCAAAGCCTGTAGACAGTAATGCCTTTAATAAAGTCAACTAAAAGTCAGAGAATGGGAAATACTTTGAATTCTTTATCTAGCTGGGACACAGGAGTTGGCACATTATTAAAATCACAACTTCTGTAACTCTTAAGTTTTAAGATGAAGTGCAGACTTAAATTAGCTTCAGCTAGCTGTTAAGCTGGTTTCATGTTGCACTCACAGATGCCAGGACAAGTCACCTTGGTTGATGTCACATTTGTAACAAGTCCAGGAAATATAAATTATATAGTTCTCTTATCTATATAGTGATAAATCACACTTAGTGATCTGGCAAGTAATAGCAAGAGCAGTGATACATATTAGAAAAACTAGTATGCTTTTTATTGTCATTTACTAATGACCATAATTTAGTTTTCACTAAAGTTTAACATTTTTTTCTGATCCACTTAGTATAATATTATGTCCCATTTATATTGTATCTTCGTAATATATGAAACTGTTTGCTGGCTACTTTCCCTCACATGAAAACCACTTACAACAAAAATGATGGAAAACATGAACAATCAGTCAAGGAGTGCAGTAAGAAAATCAATAAGACATTCACAGAAAGAGCTATAAGGTCCTCTTAAAGGCTACATGAACAAGACCTAGTAAAATCCTAGAGAAAAAAAATAAGCATTTCCCAACTATGAAACATCAGCAGAACATTCATTCAGTTGTATCAACCATATTTATCAACCACAATGATAATCCAGAAAACATGAGCTCATCTAATATTAGGTGATGGGAAAGTTCGAATAAGTGTGGGCAAGTATTAAAATACACAGATAATGAAAACATATGATGCAAAATTCTATTGCATAATCAAGTTATGTTACTGAAATTTATTGCAATGGATTAAACTACATTGTTTTCAGGCAACTCAGTAGAGGAAAAATCTGTAATCTAACTGAAATGTAACCAGAATTTATTTAGTTGAGGCCAGCATCCTAGTCCTTCCCGTGACAGATCAAGGCCCCCTTTTTAACCAAATGGAAATCCAGAGTAGATACTGTAATAATGCTTCCTCTGGAGTTGTAAGGTAAGATTACTTTCCATTGGCAATATTTCCCTCCCAATCCCACTTCTGGAGGTCCCCTTTCTCTCCAGAAGATATTCTACCACAACTTCTTCCTTATCCTTCCCCACTAAACAGACTTTTTCCTTCTCCTTATATTGAGCATCTTATCTTGTTCCTCTATACTGTAAATAGTCAATGTTAACAGATGAAAAGCAAACATAATGGTGGAACGAGTCTCTTATTTTTGGTATCCTCCACTGGAGAGACAACTGCAGAGAAAGAAAGGAGACAGTTGTTGGTGCCACATACTGTAATGGAGGGGCACAGTGACCAGTCATGTGGGACGGAGCCAACTCTTAGTTTCTGAGCTAGATCTTGAAGCAATTTTTGCACTTACTAAACTAACATCTACCTGAAAATGTCAGGTTTAGAATTTAGGATTTTATGAATAAAAGTATAGACTCTATCACTGAGTTTCACAATCTCGCCCACATGCAGAAGAAAAGGGTAAAAAATATATTAGAAAACAGAGGCAAAACTGCTCCAAGCTCCAAGACAAGTGCTGTATTATTTGAGCTAATTCCCTAATCAATGATTAATATGTAATGTTGTTATATTTATAGTTGCATGGATTTTCTTACTGGTATTTAAATCACTCTAAACTTAAGCACCATCTATAGTACAATATATCCCTAACCACAAATAACTCCATTAGTATTAGGTATGCATCTCTAGTATTCTCTTTTTCTATTCTCTTACTTCCAATACTATTTATAATAGAAATGGTAGCTTGCTCCCTGGGCTCTGTTCAACTAGGATGCTCTTTGAAATATTTATTAAGTTGATATTATGTAACAAATATATACACTATCTAAGAACAGGTAGAAGATGCATTTCATATATTATAAAATCATTATTTAATATCAGAGCTAAATAAGTTGTCTATAACATACAGAAAGAAAAAAAACTCAAATTGTTTTTTAAAGATTTAAAATGCATAAATATTATGGCCTTACACAGCATTCTAAGAGCTACAGAATATTTCACTATCTTCCCCAGATCAAATTTAAATTCCACTCTTCCTCTGGAGGAATGAAAAAAAATGTTTTCCAATACAGGTAGTTCTCGACTTAACAAGAGTTCATTTAGTGACCATTTGAAGTTACAACAGCATTGAAAAGAATGACTTATGATCATTTTTCACACTTACGACTGTTGTAGAATCCCCATGGCCATATGATTAAAATTCAGACGCTTGGCAATGGAACCATATTTATGATGGTTGCAGTGTCCCAGGGTCATGTGATCACTTTTGTAACTTTCTGACAAGCAAAGTCAATGGGGAAGCCAGAATTCATTTAACAACCTTGTTACTATCTTAACAATTGTAATGATTCACTTAAACAGCTGTATCAAGAAAAGTCATAAAATGCAAAACTCACTTAATAAGTGTCACATTTAGCAACATAAATTTTGCGATCAATTGTGGTTGACGAATACTTGTACTTTAATACCAGGCTGGCAAAAAAACCTGTATAGGGCAGAACAGGTTCTCAGAGTAGGATACATATCACACATCTATAGCATTAGCAAATAAAATTACTTTGAAAGCACTCATGTCATCCTTAAATTAGTCTGCTCACTATATGCATTGTATCAAAAATATATTCATTTCAAGTGCAGTCAAATCAAACACTAGTTTTCTAAGGAACATTTCCAGAAATGGAAATATTTAAGTGATCTTCAATAACTTGGATTATCTAGTCATAGCATGTATTTTCTATTCCCTCTGTAATTATTTTGGGCCAAAAAAGAGAAAATTGATAAAATCAACGGCCTATCATCAGAAAATATTTCATTCATCTATGGATTATCAATCAAAGGTCAAATATGCTGAACAATGCAAACAATTCACCAATTCTAAGGTATTCGTATCCTAAAATGAGTAATTATTATGTTCAGAGAATTATACACATATATTCCATGTGGTACATATTTGATTTCTTACAGCACCTTGCCAAAACTACATCTGGCTTGAATTACTACCTCAGTAACAAATTAGGAGTTCAATGAAAGAACTGTGATTGAAAACAACTCAAATTGCAGGGAGATATTGGTAATCCTCAATTTACAATCACAACTGAGCCCAAAATTTCTGTTAAGTGAGACATTTGTTAAGTCAGCTTTGCCCCACTTTACAACTTTCCTTGCCACTGTTGTTAAGTGAATCACTGCAGTTGATAAGTTAGTAACCTGGTTGTTAAGTGAATCCGGTTTCCCCATTGACTTTGCTTGTCAGCAGGTTGTTCGTATTTATGACCCTGGGACACAGCAAAGGTCATAAATAAGAACCAGTTGCCAAGCATCTGAATTTTGATCACATGATCATGGGTATGCTGCAAAGGTCATAACTATGAAAAAGGGTTATATGTCACACCTTTCAGTGACGTTGCAACTTTGAACAGTCACTCAACTGTTGTAAGCTGAGGGCTACCTGTATTATTTGTATAACACACAAATAAAAGTGATTTTTTTATCACTATTCTTGAATGACAATCAAATAAAATTGTCACTGCGAGACTTTCTGTCCCAATGCCTATACTCTGGAAAAGCAATCCGCACTCCCATTCTACAAGGAACCTACATGTCTTTGTTCATGGAGATTCTCAATCATCCAGGTTACAGTTGTCCCAAAGGTGCTTTTTCAAGAGGCAACTGGACTTTCTGGTTTTTCTTTTCTTTCTTTCTTTTTTTGAAGACGTTTCGCTTCTCATCCAAGAAGCTTCTTCAGCTCTGAAGAAGCTTCTTGGATGAG
>JANHFL010004130.1:74955-93354 GCA_032468155.1 Oxyrhabdium leporinum
CATCCCTGCTATGGGGCTGTATAGAAGTGTAAATGCTACTGTTACTGCTACCTCTATCTTCATCCCTGGCCCTATTCCTACCTTCTTATAGGTTTTGAAATACTTCCGTGAGAATGAATTTTAATTCTTTCAAGTGCAATTACCTTTGACACAATTTCCTAAAAATAGCTAAAGTTCCTATTCAGTACATAGGTAGCTCTTCATTGTACAAATTAAATTAATCAAAAATGGTAAAAAGCTAATGATCCCCTTGGGAATAAAATTAGCTCTTTAATGAAGGAAATGGAGTTAAGAAAATTATAACAGAATGATAGCTGATGTGCGTTTGGAAATTATAGATTTACACACACAATATCCCCTTAGGTAGATGAGTGAATTGTCAGAAATTTGACCCTGGAGATTTGGCATGAGTACATTCTTCAGGATCTGTTCATAGATATGACAATTTCCACTACCAATATGCCAAATTTTGTGAATGATTGCAGTTCTAAATTAAATACTAAATATATTTCTGTGGCAATGGATTTATTTAATCAATTGCTGAGGACACCAAGGGCTAGAAGTGGCTTACAGAGGATTAAAAACAGATAAGTGCAAGTGAGAAAAAAAAGACAAATAAAAGCAATTACACCAGGGAGGTAAAACAGCCTGCACTGCATCACATCTGATGTGGCAGATTACTTGTCATCCCTAATTCAATGCCTGTGAGAAGAGCCAGAGAAGACCCTCCTAAAAGTCACAGGGGTAGGGCTATAATGACCTGCAGTGGGGGGGGGGGAGGAGAAAGACGCTGTGCTAAGGGCAAGCACAAAGTACACTTTTCTGGGTCCCATAAGATGACATTGCTTTGATGGGGCATGGCTGGTCTTATATGATGGACAGAAACATTTTATCCTTTGGAAATTCATTACATTGGTTATAATACACAGTTTTTAATGGAGTGTGCGAGGCAATAGCATTTACTTTCATATTACATGTGGACAAGGATTATATGATACATGAGATAACTTCTTCAGCCATTGTAGGATGAAAGCATACTTGTGGTATGATATTACCATATCATATCATCTTATCAAATTCAGCAAAGCCAACCCAAGGCATTTTCTTGCCTGCATGGAGAATTGGAATGCATCTTTCCTCTTTCTATACTGAGAAACCAATTAGTTATTTTCACAGTGGTGATGGAACAATATCCTTCATCATATGTTAGACTTGTGAGATAGACAAATAGGAAGCATGATCAGATGAGCTATTTCTACAATACTGTAAGGTTACACTAACAGTTGCAAAAATCCACAAGTAACCTTTATTTGCTTGAAGATAAGGACAGCCTTTACACTATCTTAATGGAAACAGAATCTACCTCTGACTTCTCTTTAGCAGCACTTAAGACTGTTTCATTATCATTACTGATATAAGCCACCGGATGGTGGGGAGTGCATGGAAATACACTCTAAAATGGGTACTATCTAAATTTGCAATAGTGGTGAATATTTGTAGCTCAGGTGTAGGATGAGGGTGAAGGTTCATTCTCCGAACTTGTCAGCTTCAATTTCTCTTCCCAATTCCTTCTTCTCTTGCACTATCTTTTGCTTCCAAGCTAAACAAACACAATAATCTCTGCCTCCTTCCTTACATTTTATATATATATGCTGACTGCTACAGATGCAAATAGATTAGGAAATATGATTAGGAATATTAGTGGTGACCTTGACTGCTACCACAAAACATGTATAATTCCCTAAAACAGGAGGAAATAGACCCACATCTAGTATTATGTTAGTTGTACTCGTAATAACAAATATTTAATTAAACTCTGTACTCACTCAAGCAAATACACAAGGTCTTAAAAAGCAGCAATCCTGTTTCTTGTTATAATACATAATAATTGATCATTGATAAAAGGTATAAAATAGCAATTTGGTTCATTTAGTTATCAAACTAAACCACAATTTGCTTATCCATGGTTTGTTGAATAGCCAAAGCTAAACATTATGGCCAGTATGATGAACAAGCTGATCCAGTGAAATACACTCAAAGAAATTCAGGAAAAGCAAGAACTTATCATAAAAAGGCGACTCACGTTTATTTTCTTTCTATTATTTGATTATATTACAACTACAACATTGACAAGCAACCTATTGCTTTCCAAATGATTTGAATGTCAATATTACGTTTCTCTGCTATTGGCCATGCTAGCTGAAACTGGTAAGGCTGAAGTCCAAAATATTTGGAGAAATAGAGTTTGTTGTTGAATAAAAGCATGAGATGTTGCATGTCCTGCCATACACAGGACACATTACAGCAGACACTCTATGAACACATGATATTCACAATACTAGCTGTAACAAGTTTAGGAGATATCTGATGGGATCAGTTCACAAATCTTCTGAATCCAGACAGTACTGCCTTATTTCATGTACTTGCACTAAAAGGATAAATGTACAAAGCAAACACTTGTTACAGACCTGGAATTTTCTCCCGTTGCTACCTCTTGGTAAAATATTTTACAGATCAGTTTTATTTCAGGATGTCTCCTTATCCCCCGAGTTTTATTGTTTATTAGTTGTAAATCTGTTCAGAGTTAAATAGTTATAGAAGCTAAGAGAAACTCAAAAGTCTATTAAAATATTTAATATGGGTGTTATTAAAAAGGAGTGCAACATCAAGAACATAGTTTACGTAAATTAACAGGGTGTCCTAGAAACAAAGTCTATCCCAAACATCCTAAACTTAATGGAAAACACTGCCTCCTCTTTATTGCCTAGTGATGATATTCAGATAGACTCAACTGAAGAAAGAGCCAAAATGGAAAGAATGTGATTTTAATGCCAGGAGGAACAACATTCTAAAAAGAAATTACATATCGTGATCATTCTCAGCTGTTCATGGAACGAAGCCTGGTTTGGGGATGCCTGGGTGTAAAAAGATGGGATGGAGTGAAGTTGAACAAAGACTGTCCTGAAAGAGGGCACAGCTGCAATATTTTGTTGCTGGTTCTGCTGTTAACTGACAGTTGTTTAATTAGTCATTTATTAATTTGTTTAATTTGCTGTTCATAGACGTTGTTAATATAGACAAGGTGACCATCAGAAATGGAAAGTACAAAATACAAATTGAAAAGTAAATAATAAATAAAACAAACACTTAAAAGCCTAGCCAAATATCTTAGCTGGTCTTCCACAGCCAGATGGTGAGTGCGGGTGCCTAATGCAACTCTGAGGAAATAAACTGCCTAGGGATATAACTGAACTTCTGACTGGTGGGGCACCCCCCCCCCCCGAGAGCCCCTCTTGCAGATAAATGGCCAGTCTAATTAGAAACAGTCCCTTATCTAGGCCTAAGTCACTGTTCTCCAAAGTGGTCAATACTGATTCCCAAGAGTCAATGGGACTGTCCAAAAGGTTGATAGCTATTGCTGTTATTATTATTGTTATTCCTAGTACTAGTAAAATAGTATTACAGTAATTAAATTATTTCCATTTAATAAATGCTTGGGTTGATGAACAATCTGAAACTTAATGAAGACATCAATCAACTGAAGAGTTTGGGAATCCCTGCCCCAAGGGGTAGCCAGGTTAACACCAACATCTTAAATTGAGGCCGATAAAGCCAGTGCAACTGGAACAGATCTTTCACTACAGGGCATTATATGGTCCTTGCATCAGCTAGCAGTCTAGTGCCTGCACAACTAGAGCTTCCATATAAAACACCTTGTTAAGACAGAAAGTAATGAAGATGTGGATAACTTGACAGACCTGATTAACTCAGGTATTGTTGCAGCTGATGCTCAATAATATAAATGATCTCCTTACTGCACATATTACCTGGGTTGCAAGTGATACCGAAGGCGCAACATGTGACGATGGGCCTGCTCTTTCAGGGAGAATACCAAATTGCCTGAACTTCAAACCCTGAATTTCCTATTGACTCAATACTACTTCCAAATATTCTGGATTGACTTTTAGTTTGTTCTATTTCATTTCAGTTATTTTTGAATTTAGGCAACATTCAAGTCTCATTTTATGGTTTAAAGGGTATTGATGGAGATGGATGACGAGCAAGTATTACTGGCCATGATCAACAGACTAATGGTACTCCTTTCCAACAGTTTAAGAGCTGTGGTGGTGCAGTGGTTAGAGTGTAGTACTGCAGGCTACTTCTGCTGACTGCCGGCTGCCTGCAGTTTGGCAGTTTGAGTCTCACCAGCTCGAGGTCGACTCAGCCTTCCATCCTTCCAAGATCAATAAAATGAGGACCCAGATTGTTGGGGGCAATATGCGGTCTCTGTAACCGCTTAGAGAGGGTTATAAAGCAGTATATAAGTCTAAGTGCTATTGCTTTAACTTATTTCCCTTAGTGATGCAGATATTGACAGGATTAATCCTTGATGGAACTTTGTCAGTGGTGGTCTTGATGTTAAACAAGTGTTCCAACACTATTTTTCAGAAAAAGCCTAACAGGAAGGACTAGTAGCAAGCAATAGTCCAATGCAAGCAATAGCCCAATTCTGGTAGCAGCCTAGGAGGATGAGCCATCAAAAGGCATCAAAACGTTCTCAGTAATATATCCCAGTCCAAAATGAATCCAGATAATCTGTATCATCTAGATGTGTTTGGAGTTGTGAGCCATCATGTTCTAGGTCACATTCCCTAAACTTAAGGAATGCTGAAGATGATCTACAGTTGCATGGATCTAGCAGGCCAAAGCAGGGTATCTCCAATGTTCAATTTGTAATCGTCTTCTTTGGGGGGGAAGGAGCGGGGGGGGGAGAGGAAGGGCATTGACAAGGATATATTTATCATCTCCCTTATTGATAGGGCCCAGTAGCTACCCAGAGGAGAAAATGTGGAAATAATAGATGGTTCTTCGACAATATTTCCCCAGATATATTGCACATATCCAAGTACTGACAAATGCAATGTTTATACTATAGTGTTAAGAAAAATCATTGGCATCTTTCGCATCCCATTTATACTGCTGTTGACCATAAAGGTAGGCCCAAAGTCTGTCTTCACCCTATCTGGTCTTCCAGTTTCTGGCTCAAATGTGTGTGCGAAGACCAGTTGGCCAGCACGCCGGAAACCGGAAGAGCAACAGGCGATGGCTGGTGTGCCCAGAGAGATGGCTCTGCATGCCACTTCTGGCACACGTGCCATAGGTTTGCCATCACGGCTGTAGGGGATGCCTACTAAAGAGAAGGCCTTTTCTGTGGTGGCATTCACGTTATCCATGTTTGTCAGGTTATCTGGCACTTTATTGTTACTTTTCACATGCAAGCAAAATCAATTCTATTCTCAATGACTTTGAGAAGCTATTTGTATTGATCTTTCTATTTCTTTTTATAGAGGTGCTCAGCTGCTATTTAATTTTTTATAGTTTTTATTGGAATGTTTATTTATTATGCTTTTATATAGTTCTACTAGCTGATAACCCGGTGTTGCCCGGGTATTTATTTATCCCAATCCTGTGTTAGGCAGGAAAAGGAATGAATTATATCTATAGTGTCAAATCAAAGTAATTTTATTTACAGGGTTTTAAAAGTATAAGTACAGCATACAAATTATAAAGTAAAATCAGTTTTGCACAATAAAGTAAATGTAAGAAAAAGACACTTGGGCCTGGCCCTATTACCAGTTGTAGACGAAAGCTGGCTCAACCACTGTGGTGAGAATTGGAGACCTAAATGCCCTGGCCAACAGGTTGGGAAAGATTCTACAGCCTTTGAGGTGATTATCTGCATTAGCAGCCACCTAACAACTTGCCCTCTTTGCTTGAAGCTGAGCGCCTAGGGGGGGTTATTTTTTGTTTGGTTGTTTTTTTTCATTTTTTGGTTGGTTGATTTTTTTTAAGAACCAATCCCCCTTACCAGAGGGAGTCCCCTTGTGGAGTACTGTGAAGCTCTTACCATGGCAACTCCACTGTGCTGTACAGTAGAAGCCATTTTAAGGCACAACAGGCTGTATCTTAACAGAACTTGTATCCAAAATGCACCCTAGCACTGTCAAAAGTACTTTGATTTGACACTATAGATATAATTCATTCCTTTTCATTTCAGCGGCCCAGGCTTTCCAGAGTTATGCTGGAACATACACACACACACACAAGGGGTGCTAGGGGTGTCTTACCCCCACAGTATTTTTTTCCAGATAGTTAGTCATCTGTGTACCAAGTTTGGTTGGGATTGCTCGAGGTGTTCCAGAGTTATGCTGGAACACACACACACACACACACCCCTAGGGGTGTCTTACCAAGTTTGGTTGAGATTGCTTGAGGCGTTCCAGAGTTATGTTGGAACATATACTTCTGAACAGTTTCTTTATTGTTGCTCACCTACAGTCTTGCTAGACTACAGCAATTATCTGCAATAATTATAGATATACTGGTAGTCCTTGACTTATGACCACAATTGATCCCAAAATTTCTTTTGCTAAGCAAGGCAGTTAAATGAGTTTTGCCCCACTTTCTTGTCACAGTTGTTAAGTGAATCATTGCAGTTGTTAGTAACATGGTTGTAAAATGAAACTCCCTGATTCACTACTCTGCTTGTCATGACCCCGAGACACTGCAACCATTGTAAATATGAGTCAGTTGCCAAGTGTCTGAATTTTAATCACATGGCCAAGGGGATGCTGCAATGGTCATAAGTGTGAAAAACGGTCATAACTCATTTCTTTCAGTGCCACTGTAACTTCATACTGTCACTAAACAAATAGATGTAAGATGCACCTGTATTTCACAAATTGCTATAGAATATACAAACTTGCTCTCTTCCTGCCTACATTCCAAGCTCTGCTATCTCTTTGTTCTCTGACAAGTCTTTCCCTGCTGCAAATCCAAACTACAGGAAGTCCTCAACTTACGACTATATTTGAGCCCAAAATTTCTGTTGTTAAGTGAAAAGTTGTTAAGTGAATTTTGCTCCATCTTATGATCTTTCTTGCCACTGCTGTTAAGTGAATCACTGCACTTGTTAGTAAAGTTGTTAAGTAAATTTGGCTTCTCCATTGACTTTGCCTTGTCAGAAAGTTGCAAAAGGTGATCATACGACCTCTGGACACTGCAACCATCATAAATACGGTATGAGTCAGTTGCCAAGCATCCAAATTTTGATCCCATGATCCTGGGGATGCTACAATGGTCATAACTCTGAAAAATGGTCTTAAGTCACTTTTTCAATACCGTTGTAACTTTGAACTGTCACTATATGAACTGTTATAAGTCAAGGACTAGCTGTACATTCCACTACAGGCTTGGTTCCTACAACATGATCTAGTTTCCATGAGAAGTTGGCAATCATTTTGTCACCTTCCTTCAACCCCAAGTCTTAGAAAGGCAGCACAACCGACATTATTGTGATTGCTTCTGACCTGCCCTTATGCTATTTGCATCTGTAGCTGGCAGATAAAGGCTTGTGGTTTTTGGGCTGGGGTTAGCGTATTTTGGGGGATGATCTTTTACTATCTGGATGCTATTGGGTTTTTCTGTCAGAGAGAACCATTTGCTAGAAAATGAGTTTATTTTTTGCTTCAAATGATTACCGTAATCTGGTGGCTGCTTAGGTCTGATGCTGGGTTATATGGTTTTGATACTGAAATAAGTTCAGTGGTCAGTAACATGGCAATAGGGTCAGTTGCCAACATTTGGATCTAGAAACCTGAAATAAATTTTACCTCTTTATTGGAAGTAAAGTAGTTGCTGAAATTGTCTGACTTTTCTGGACAAGCTAAGCAAGAAACTGCAAGAATAGACTTCCAACTCTGCTAAGTAGAATGCCAAATCCCATTAGCCTTCCATGAAGCTGTAAAAATCTAGCCCATAAAATGAGCCCATTCTCTTATGCATTGTTTTGTTATACTCAATGTCAGTTATGAGCTCTGCTTTTTTTAATTGATTCTGTTTAACTTTTCAATTGTTTTTTTATTCTTTATTGAACTTCACACACAACCCACAATTCTGACAAAGCTAAATTTATTTTGGCCTCCCAGATCCAGATGTATACTTTTAATAGCATTATGTTTCCCCATTTGAAACTCATGTGCTGGAGGTCTTCTTGAACTCTCCACTCCGATTCAAAAAGCAGATGGAAGCTTTGGCCCTTTGAACAGGTACATTTACGGCACCAGTTGTGCCTTTCCTGGATCAGGAGGCTCTTCAGGCAGGCAGCCATACCTTCTCACCTCACAATTGGATTACTGTAATGCACTTTATATGACGCTGCCCTAGAAGACCATCCAGAAAGTACAGTTGATCAAGAATGAGGTACAGTGGGTGGTGATGAGGGATATTATGATCATGCTATTTTGTGAACTGCACTGGTTATAGTTGGCTTCCAGGTGCAGTTTAGGGTGCTGATTACTCCTCTTAATACCCTTCATGGTGTGGAGCCTGGCTATCTAAGGTCCTACTTATCTTCAATTGTCTCTGCCCATCTAGTATGGTCCACCAGGATTGGTACTCTTCAGGTCCCAGTAATTGAATGTCAGCTTAAGGGATTCTGGAAATGTGCATGCTTTATTGCAATTTCTGCTTCTGGGCACAATCTCTCCCCCAACACCCTCTCCCCCATGTGTGCCACTTTTAAATATGCAATTCTGATAGGGTATATGTAAACACATAAATACAGTTTGACAAAGATCAGATTATACAGAGAAATTAAGTTAAAAAGAAGTATGTTGTTTTTTAATGTGAAGGCAAATATGAGAACATCAAAAGTTTTTCTAATAGATTCTGGTGCAAAACAGAAGGGATCATATGAGAAATGGAGTCTTGTAGAAAAAAGTAGAACTGTATAGGCTAGAGACGTGGTTGTTTGAACTTCCCACGGGCATACAGTATTCACTCTGAGTTGGAAGAGTTATTATATTTTCCTTTTAGTTTAGTTCTGGATGCTTAAGCATAGAAAGCTGTACAGGTACTTGTCAGGATAAACAGCTTTCTACAGAATATTGTAGAGATTCCATGTTTTTGAAGGTCTCTGACTAGTACATTTTTTAAAATTTCAGAATATGATTTCAGTGAAGTTTTTATATTGTCCATAAAAAGGGGCTCTTTAAAAAATAACTTAATTAGGAGAACTTTAATTCTAAACAGTATATTATATCAATGATATATTGAATATTGATTTTAAAATGTAGCTAAGAATTGTAAGTTCTCATATGTCCTTTTAAAGATGATCTCATAAGATGAGGAGATTGATTTCTATTTGTGGTAAGCAGCTTAAATTCCAAAGCCAATGCATAAATAGTTCCAGAGCCACTATACACATTCTATTAACTTCAGTAGTGTAAGGCGTGTAAATGTAGATAATTTTTAGGATTGCAATTAAGCTATATACATAGAATATTAAACCTGGGCCCAGTTTTATATGCTTGTAAATGTATGCTTATGAAAAAAGAGGAACTTCCTGAACTGCTTCTCTCGTTTCTTTAGAGTTTTGAAAAATTCAATCTTCTATAGAATTATTTTTGTGCATAGAAAATTGGGATAAAAAATACTAATAATTCAAGGTTTATACATGAATAAAGGTGGGATATTAATCACTAATATTAAAATTAATGATTGTAAGCCATCCCAAGTTTCCTGTGGTAAGAGAGACAGCCAATATATTTATATTGGGGTGGTGGTATGTATACATACCATGTATATACGTATTTACACTGAATACTAGAAATACATTTTATTAGAGGTAACTTTTTGCTTTTCCTCCTTAACAAAAACAGCACACAGGCACACCCAGACAGACCCTATTCTTCCTTTCTACTGCTATCATAGAAACAGGGAAATTGCAGAGTCAGATATGAAGAAGCTTTATTGACTTAGTTTGCATTAAGCAGTCTTCAAATTAACATCAAGACACAGCATTGATTATTTCTTCCAGAATGAATATACCGGTAGATGTAGTATTTCCAAGTAAAACTATCTGATCATGTGGAATTGTTGCTTTGATCATTACTTTATGATTGCAATACTCTGGAGGACACTAGAAATATCTTGGGAGGAGTAATTTGAGGATAATTACATAGAGCTATAATGGGTTCTATGTGTGCTTTTACATTAATTTATTTCTCTAAACAAGGTTTCACACAGTAGTGGAGCAGATGGGCAGTTTCTTTTCCGTTAAATGATGAATCCTTGCAATTAAAACCCACACAGTAAAGCAACTCACCTTGTCTTAAAACAATTAGCCAGATAACTGATTTTAGCATTAGTATAAGCTTCTTTAAAATGAGAACAGTATGAAGACATTAAAAAAGAAATGGAGATGATTTCCATAAAAAAATAGAGACAGCAGTTTCATTGGTAGGCGAGATGAAATGTACTTAAGTTATGTATTTATTATTTATAAAATATATTTATTTTAATATTTATTATGCTGGAAGCCACCTAGCGTTGTTTGAAATGAGATGGGTAGCAAATAAATTTTATAAATAAAATAGACCAATTTATAATGCTGTGCATTCACACAGTCCGTTTAATGTGTGACTCAGGAAGGCATATAAAATAACCAAGAGAAATTAAAATATAATTAAAATTATTGTACCGGGGTATCAGCCCCAGTAGGCACACCAGACCAAGAAAAAAAATTCCACAGGATACTAAAACCACTTGTATTGAAACTGGCTATAATAACAGATTCTTGTGAGTCTGATTATGTTCGACCTCTTCCACTTTCTTATAACTCAGTGAATTAGGGAATTGTCTGTCAGCCACTTATGAATGCTATCTGGGTACAATTAAAAATTTCTGACTGTAACCTATAAAGCCCTTCTTGAAATAGGGCCATGCTATTTGCAGGACCACCTGTCTCCAATTACTTCTACTAATCTAATGGACAGATATATACAAGGTACCATCACTCAAATAATATCATGTGATAATAATCAAAAGACATGTTTTTTTTGGTTGCTGTGTTTACTGGAGAACAAAAGTTTTTCCTCCAAGGCATCTATCGTTCCAATCCCCTCTGCCTTTTGAGAATTTGTTTCTCTATCAGTCTCAGGCACAGAATCAGGAGATTTTGTAGGTTGTTTCTTATGGTTTGAGCCTCTCTGAAGTTATCCCTCTATAGGGATTAAGGAAGATAACCTTGACAGATATGAAGTTCTGTGACCTGGGAGATAATGAGTGACAGATATTTTAAATTTGCATAGACAGATAACTCTTCTGAGGGCCATTCCTTGTCAACCACTCCAGAGGCTCCACCCCACCTCTCACCATTACCGAAGTTCTTAATAGGTGCCAACAGTTCCTCACAGAGATGGAAGGACTTACAAATATCTAGAATGGAGGAATGGATGGGAAAGCTAATGGAATTGGCTGAGGTGGCTTAATTAGATGACTACTCTGATTAAAGAAAATATTTTGGCTAACTGTATTGCTACTTGGAAATCACTGTTCAACTTCTTTCTAGAAACTTAGTGAAAATTTTGGGATTTGACAATTAGAACTGCTTATGATTATAGAAAACTATTTAATATTATTGAATCTAGAGAAAGATTAATGTATTTTATATCTGTATCTGTATCAAAGACAGTTGGAAGTTATTTTCCCCCCTTTCTTCCCTTTTCTTTCCCTTTGTAGTCCTGATTTTGTCTTTTCTTTAACTTTCCCTAACCCCTTTTGTTTTGAATTTATTTGGATTTTTTGCTGAAATTTAATGTTTTTTTTAAATACTTGCCAACAGTTCAAGAAATTATATTTCTTCCACAATCTCCATCTTAGCCACTGACTCTCAAAAATACACAGCCTTTCAGATTCTAAAGCTCATCCCAAACATCTATTTTATCCTGTTTCAGATTTTAAATTCATAGTTATTAGGTGCAAAAAACTATAATACAGTATTTTGTCCAAAGCTGAATAGATGGCCAATGAGGAAAGAAATGTAAGTTACCTCCTTGTCTCTCAGAAAGAAAGCTTACCTGTGTTTGCTTTCAGCAGGATTATACAGAAAAAAATGCAAAATCCAGTCCAAGGTTCAGAGAACCAAGCTAGTCATCAGTATCCAAAGGTCAGTGTGTGTGTATGTGTGTGTGTGTGTTTTGTTTACATAAGCAGAATACCCAGGAACAATACATCAGAGCAGAAAATCAGAGAGTTGTTTCCAACAGAGAAACATGCATTAGGCCTGCCTTTTATATCAGGCTGCAGCCAGCAATCTTTAATTAAGATTGTTGCTTCCTTGTGTGGAAAGGAACCTCACTGAGCATCTTTGTTCTGCTCTCTGCTTTCCTTGCCAAGTCCAAGGGCTTACAATCATCTGACTGTTCCAGCAGTTGTGATGATACTTGTGTTTCATCAGCCTCAGGTGATTCCTGGCTGGGTGTGCCCTGAGCATTCCACTGGTTTGATTGGAAGACTTTAATCAGAGTATGAGCCATGAGACATCTTGCTGAGCGTCATTTCTTCTATGGAAAATAAGTAATAGAAAAATAAGGAAACAGAGTATCTTCCTTCATGAAGCACAATTTGGAATTTAGTTTATCTATCCGTGTTCATAGATTTTACTTTGCTGTCTCCAAACCAAGCTTATATTAGCCTTGCTCAGTTTTTTTGTTTGTTAATGAACTAATTTATCTAAGCGGTAAACTGAGATTTAACACCAAATTCAAATAAGGGCTGATGTGGAGCAACATCATCAGTTATTTAGTCTACTAATATAATTTTTAAAGAAGACATAGCATAATTTCAATTTTGGCTTAAATGCCATTTTTTCCCAACAGAACTGATTCCTTTTTAGTTTTAGATTAATGCCAATGTTTCTGACATTCAGTAATACTAAAAAAAAAGTGTTCTCTCTCTTGATCAGTTATTGTTTTTAAAATATAAACAAGTCTCCCAAATTATTACGACTATATTACTTGATAATGGACAACAGAATGAATTTGATTAATTTCATATCATATTTAGACTTTAAATGGGAACCAAGTAGATATTTAACTATATTTATATCTCTTGCTCAACTGTGAGACTTTAAAAGCCAGATATGGTTTTTTAGATATAGCAGTTCTAAGTGCTATATCATTAATAGTATAAAATATAAAAACTACAAAGCACAAGAAAGAGTGAATGTTAACCACAATAATGGTGCCATCTCAGGATTTCACTGATTCCTTGGGACTCCTAAGCCTGATGACATAGCCAAGTCTTTTGGAACCTCTGCAACATTTATAGGGAGGGTGTTAACCTAACTTCAGGGGGAGAATATTTCATAAGTAGGTGCCACAGCAGAGAAGACCTGCCTCCTGGAACCTGCCCAATGTAGTTCCCTAGGCAACAGGATAAGTGTCCTGTCCCCGTCCATACATGCACACCCTAAGGATGATACAGCTTTATTAAAGCACTGCAATGTTATTCCCCAGATCCCACTCACAAGAAATGCCAAGTCTCAATAAGTCCAAATCGGCACAGCCAAGGCATGAAATCAAAACCCAGTACAAAGTCCGAGGGCTATGCACGAGTCCGCAAATCCACACACAAGAATCCAAAATCCAGACACGTCCAAAGTCCACACACAGTAACCAAAGTCAGGATCCAAATCCAGAATCCAAGATCCAGTCACAAGATCAGAAAACCAGGCACAGAACTTAGGAAACACAAAGTCAGCACGTGCACAGCAGGGAAGCAAAAGGACAAGTTGTTTCCAATGTCATTTTGCTTCACGCGCTGGGCTTAGTAGCCACCAGCTAGTTGCAGTTCATCAGGAGGGGAGAAGCTGCCTCATAAGTAGCCTCGCTGATTTCTGTTGCACTTCCCTGTGCGCCATGTGGAGGAGGCAGTTGTTCCTCATCCCCGCCAACCAATTGCAGCTGTATCCCTTCTCTGCCCCTGCTTCTGGTTGGTCATCCGAGCCTCTTGGCTGCAGCTGTGTTTCTTCTTTTTCCTCTTCAACCAGGTGCTCATCCGACTGGTCCTCTTGGATTGGATAGTCTTTCCAAGTTTCCTGGCCTCTCTTCTTCTTCTGCTCATTCCCTCCTGGTTCACAGTCCCCTGCATCTTCCTGATGCTCCTCTCAAAATCCCTGAAGCCAGCTCTTCCTCATTGGCCACGCTGGCATATGGGGAAGCCATTACAACAAGACATTCATAGCATAGCTTAGTTTAGGATTGGAACTTTTGTTGCTAAGCAATGTCATTAAGCAGTGCCCAATTTTATGATGATTTTGCTAGAGATGGTAAGTGAAACAACATGGTCATTAAGTGAATCACGTGGTTAAATGAATCCAATTTCGCGCCTTTGACTTTGCTTGTTGGAAGCCCCTAGGAAGGTCACAAATGGCAAACATGTGACTCTTGGAAATTACAACATACATGCCTGTTGCTAAGTTCCCAATTTTTGATTTCTTGACCATGTGAATGCTGTGACAGTTTAAAATGTGAGGTCTGGTCATAATTATTTTTTTTTAGTGGCATCATAACTTCAAATGATTTTTAAGGCAAATCGTTGTTAAGTCAAAGACTACCTATATATCAACTGGGAAACACATTGTTTTAACCAGAATCAAGTGGGTTTGGGGGTTTTTTTCTGTCTCCCAGCAATCCCACAAATCAAGTTCTAAGATCTACTTTCTCATATTCTCTCTCTCTTCCCTTGAAATTCTTTTATCTTTATCAAAGTATTTTAGTAATTCCAGAGTAGTAAATCCTGGAGATCTTATCTTCCAATAAAGAAAATAATTCATATTGTTCTTTTGATTTATTTTTTGTGTATCCTTTTTAATGTTTAATCATCTAAATCCATTTGTAAATCCAATATTTCTAACTTTTTCTTGTTTGTTGTACTTTTTAAATCTAGCTTAAAGTCAATTTCAGTTTTATTCAATGGTGCTTGTTCAATAGCACTTCACTTGCCACTTTTTGATTTCATTATAGTTAAATAATTTGAAAGCCTCTTGGACCCAAACATCAGACATTTCCTTTAAGGTAGCCATTTGGCAGCCTCTAGTATCCAATCTTCAAAGTCTTCTTATCATTTCAAAATATAACTAAAAAATGTTTCCCACAACAGAGGATCCTTTTAATTAATTTCAATGTATTTAATTCAAATTCATCTGAACCCTTGATCTGTTTAAAAATTTTCTGAAATAAGCACTATTATCACCCTTTTGCTGTATATTGCAAAAAAGAAAATTCTACAAAACTTTAAATACGTAACATTTTTTCAATCTAAACAGATTGAAGAGAAACTCACCCAGCAAAAATCAGACTTGCAGTTTTGAAGGTTTTTCAATCTTCAGTAAGCAATAATAAAAAAACCTCCAACATGATCATAGATATGGTCAAACATTGAGTCCATAAAAAGTTACATTAATAGATCTGAGCACCACAGAATCCTGCCATTTCCAGCAGATTGCAAGACAGGGCAAAACCATCAGTTTCTACCATCTACTCAGAAAAGCAAAAACAGCTATCGAGAGTGCAGCTGGATAATTTCAAGATCTCTCCTTAATCTGCACAAAATTTTCAGCAGTCCAGATCCAACATCCAGCTGCCTTGTTGGCTGTAATATGTCCAGTGAATTGGGGAAAGTCAGTTTGCTGTTCCTCACTGGAAGCATCGTCAAAATAAGAGGAATGTTTTGTGATTAAATTTTATACTGGTCTATGACTGAAATAAAGATTTGCTTGATTCATATGGTTTTATATCTGTTTTTATTATACTATGTTATTATAATGGCCTTTTATGACCCAACTCTTTTTGTTGTTCTTATTAATCTCTGTCACATAAAATTTAAGTCATGGATGATTTGGTGTTTGTCCCATCTTTTCTTTGTAATACATGCAACACTAATTGAGTGATACATTTGGGTACAAGTACAGACAGAGGGAGAGAGAGTGTATAGCAATTAAGAAGCTTGATGTAGCCTGGGAATTCTCAGATTCAAGTCCCCCGCTCAACTATAGCCAGGGCAATTAGGGAGACTCCCTTATAAGCTGCCTTGACCTTTCAGAGAAAATTTAGGATATAAACACATAAATTGATGATGAAGATGATGATGAAGACAATTGTTACATATTCACACACGAACACATACAAGCTCATAAACAATGTTAAAATGTGATAAAAGATAGCATAAACAACATAAAATCTTACATACAGTATTATTGCATCAGTAAATATGAGTACGTAACTCAGTTGGAAAGATTTCAGAAAAATAATCTTTTAGAGAAATGGAAGATAATGCTTTTGAAGACTATTTTATATTCAAATAATTCATGTGATCATTGTGCAAGTATAATTATATTATCAGGACTATAGTAATTTAAACGTTCTAATGCTATCACATCATGTCTTTCAGTTACTTTATCAAATGAAGCTGTTGTGCCTGATTGGATTGTGTAGCTTCAAGATATAACTTACTTTCAGGAAGTTACTCTGCTTTGTGTTTGTTTTTTTTCCATGGCTTTATAAAATACAGTTAGTTCATCGCATGACCAGAAGATGGCAGCATGAAAACTAAATTACTTAGTCATTTAAAAAAACCACACACAACCCTGTCCTTTGTAATTTTTGTAACTGCTTTTACAATAAAGAGCTACCGTACTTGCAAAAATAATTTCAATTTGCATCACCAGTAGCAAAACAGAAGACTAATCAATATCCATCAGATTTTCCATTATACTGTTAAGGTCCTGAACCAACAATGGATAATATATTCAAGTGAAGTGTATAATCACTAATATAATTCTTAATAATGCAAGGCCACAGTTACATATTGAATTGTAATCTTGCAATTAACTAATTATTGCATGTTTAATAAAAAAACTTGCCACAGAAAGTTAGTACATACTGATTTTAATTTCTGAAAATTGTTAATATTTACTGTGATGCTTCAGGTAATGTGAAAACCATAATTTAAAGCTCTTTCTTTTTTCTTTTTCTTTCTTTTTCTTCCCTTTTCTCCTTGACAACTCCCCAAAAAGATTGATTTAATTTATTTGGGCATTTTAGAACTAATGTTCTAAATTTTAAGGAACTAAATATTGGTCCAATGCATGGCAAGGGATTCTAGGGTGCACGCACAAATGCACAGACCACACACAAACCTAAAACCACCCTACAATGCAGTTTAGTAATTATACCCTGTATCAACAAAATTAGGTTTATGCCAAATATATGTGACTAAAATCTCTCTTTGAAAAGGTAAGAGGTGATAATTTTAATCTATTTACTAAAACACCCAGATTCCCCCTTAAAGGTAAAAAGCAAAACAAAAAAAACCCTTGATATTACTTATATAATTGAAAACAACAAGGGTTTTAGATGATTTTATTGTTACAAGTTGCCATGTCTTTCCTCAAGAATTTTGCCATTTTTAAAAGTCCATCATAAAAAAAAGTAATGCTATTGACTAGTAATTTTACAAGATAGCCACCAATGTGGATTTTCCTTTTGGTTCAACAAAAAGATATTGATGCTTGGGGTCTTTGAAGGCAATTGAAAAAGAGACCAATTCAACATGACATTCTCAGTGATGACATTCTCTTAAGTGTGCAATAATCTAAGAAGCAGGTCCTGGTAGAAATGATCTTCCTCCTCCTCCTCCTCCTCCTCCCAAAAAGCCAGTTACTTTCAGCCCTAGGAAGGAGACAGTGGCAAAACATTTCTGAAATACTTGCCAAGAAAACTGCAGGGACTTCTCCAGGCAGTCTCTGAGAATTGGACACGAATGAATAGTTACGTGGCTTTAGTACCTCCTTATTATAGATTCTTAATTTAGTGCTCTGAGTAGTCACTATGCAAGAAACTAAGGAAGAACTGTGAAAAAAGTAATTAACATTTTACACAGTTGCTATTATAGATAATCATGGGACTCAAGCCTCTTTCTTTTAAAAAAGATTTTTTTACAAGAGGTTTTATTGCTGTAATGTACGTATGAGAGCTCTCTCTAGGGGGAAAAACAGGTTATATTTCAAATAGCCTGTGTCTGCTGACAAACATAATCTAACGTTTGATATTTTTATCAGCAGACCCGGGATCTTCCAAGAAGTGGAGCATGTTGCTTAAACACACAGTTGCCACTCGTATTGTTTGAGGCATCTCATACTGTTGTTTAGTGAAGGAGGAAAAGCTGAATCTGGTAATTGAGAATGAATGTCAAGTAGTGTCAAGACTCCACTGTTCATAAAGCCAATGACTCTTTGTATGATTGCATTTTACCTGTACAGCTGCTGTACTCCTGGACTTGGTTCTTTATGTCATATAACAAGTGAGGCTTTCAACAAAATGCAGTGGCTTCAAGTGCTCCCTTCTGAGGATTCTGGTTACTCTAGGCCATTTCCTCTCCCTATTTTCATGGATAGATGATGCTGTTGTGGCTACATAAGCCACACACAATCTGGACAACTACACAGATCAGTGTTTTTCAAACTTGGCAACTTTACTTCCTGTGGAATTCAGA
>JANHFL010004131.1:0-11835 GCA_032468155.1 Oxyrhabdium leporinum
CAACATCAGTTGGAAGGAAACTCAGCTTTTACAATGGTTTCATTCAATATAAATTATTTTCCAACATTGTAAAACTTTGCAATATTACTATCAAATATGGAAAAATAACACAATCTAAGTATTACATTTCAACCAAATTTAGAAAATGAACTAATCATTTTAGTAGTCAACATACCAACGATAAGACATCTTATACCAGTTTTCTTTACGCACAATATTGGGTGTGAATTTCATATTTTTCTGACTAAAATTCCCATTTTTGCAAATGAGTCATTGTATTTAAATTGTAAATCCATTTAATTATACAACTGTTAACTTGTTCAGAGTCACTAACAATTTAAAGATTATGGTAAGTCCCTGGATATTTCTTGGCATTGTGTTTTGTAAGCCCTCTCCTAGGGCTAAGAGAGAGTCATTTGGAATTGAACATTTAGATTCAGTAGAATATTCATGTCAACAGCTAAAATTCTTCCCAACAAAGATAATAATCTTAAAACTTGATCTTAAAAAAAATCTGCCATTATATTTTTATAGACCTGTAAAGAATTACTGTATTTACTCACAGATAATTCAAGAATTTTAGGTGCCAAAACAACACCCATACATACACACATAAAAAAGGGGTTTCAGTTATCTGAGGATGGACTTATCTTCAATTATAAGCCAACCCTCAATTTTTTACCAAAATACCATGAAAATATGTTCCACCCATGGAAAAACCAATTGCAAAAATGCAAACATTGATGGTCAGTTAATCTATGAGTGTTGCATTTTGCATGGCATATTGGTTAAAAATTTGAGAGTTATTTGCAAATGGGCTTTACTACAAATATACACAGTATTTTTAAATATGCTTATATTTTCATGTAAATTGCCAGATTTTATCATTTTTTTGTAGGGAAATTAAAACTGATTGTTTGGTACAAATGATGCTTTTCTTCTTCAATTAGGTTATGTCAGCATTTGAGTTTTATTGATCTCATATCATAGAGTCAAACCATGCTGGTATATATTTTCCCTTCATCAATTCTAAAGTGTCCTTTAGCTTAGTAAGTGTAAGTACCCCATCAACGGCATATAATTTTAGTTTATGTTACTGAGCAGCATTTAATTCCTGAAAATTCATTTCTTGTTATATCTTCTTTGCGACAGCAATGCCCCTATGAATAATGAATGAAGCAGGATACAGCTTTCTTTTGTTCCTTTCATTGGGGTCATTTTTGTGATTAAAAAAATCATCAACATATTAAGACCTTCCTATTCTTTATAAATACTCTATATTAATGTAAAAAATTATCTTCTGTATGGAAGACCATTCGAAATAATCAAAAGCTTTCCCTGCATTAACAAAGGTCCAGTTCTCTTGTTCTAATTTATATTATCACAACATTCACAATGTATACGACATTGTCTCTCATGTATCTCTTTGGAACAAATCAAATCTAGTCAGGATGTATTAATTCAGCTAGAAAATCACTTGTTCTCTTTGCAAGTTTGGTATAAAAAGTTTGTGATGTACATTCAATAAGAAAATAAGCTCTATCACTTTGATAGATTATATTGGTTTTTTCCTTGTAAATCATAGAAATAAAAGCTTGTAATATATTGCAGAGATGCCATAAGGTTCTAAAACTTTGTTCATTTTTAAATTAAAAGTAATTTACTTTTTAAAGATACCAGTTCTTTATAAATAATAACAATAACAGCAATATGGTATTGAAAGTATTATTTTACAGAGTATTTTTGGAGTCTTTTTCTCTCCATTTTTAAAAGATGTTTAACTCATGAGTTCATTTTGTTGCTTGTTTAATTTATGTCTTGAAGATTTGGGACAGGGTGGGCTTTTAGCATATACTTCCATTACTATGATGAAAGCAAAATTTGCTGCAACTCCTTGCGACTGGATGATTGTGTCCATGTAGTTCCCTTGACAACAATACACAAATGGCTTAATGTTGTTTCATTCAGATATCTATAGCCCTGATATTCTGCGGTAGTCTCCCAACCAAATGCTAGTAAGGCCCAAGCTCACCTAGTTTCTGAGCCAAGATCAGATCAGCCAATTCCTGTCACTCTGAGAACCGATGAAACAAAAGACAGGGCATGGATATTTTCATAAGTAACTATTAAAACCAGCTCTAAAAAGAAAAGAGAGAACATGAATGTCTGCATTTCACATGCAATTTTTTAAAAAGATAAAAGGTCCTTGGTACTGACCTCCATAAGGAACGGAAAGATGTTCTTTTAGTTGTCTCCTGAGACAAAGTTCATTTCTGTGAAAGAATTGGAAAACTCAAGCTTTATACAGTACTTGTGACTTTCGCATTTTTTAAAGGAAATTGCTAAAACAGAATAGCTATTGTACAGAAAACATTTGAAGTGAAAGTTTGCAAAGAAAGTAAGAAAACTAGGGTATCATTGATTATTCTAACTAACAAAATGTAAATATGTTGCTAAATTTGATGCTTTTGAGTGGGTTGGAACTGCTGCCAATTCAAGATTGAATATACTGAGTTTCTGCACTTTTAAGTCTATTGGTCAACAAGGGTTATGTCAGCCAGCTAAGGGACCCTGTTTTTTTTTGGGGGGGCATGTGATTTTTTATTTTATTTTTTCCCCTTTCATTTTACTTCTTTACATAGTATGTCTCCTAATGTCAGGAGTGACATTATTTCAAATTTCTAATTCTGTGCCTCACAATCCTACTTGTCATTTCCATCTCTAATAGTGATTGTCAGTCATGTCAGGACCTGGATGACTGAGAATTCCCGCAGGTATTTAGCTATGCACTTTGGGATGAGCATGCTAGAATGGTGCGGGAGTCTGAATGCATTTCTAGAAAAATGCAGACTACAGGAGTCATTTGGGTTTCAGCTTGAGATGGAGACAACACAGACTCATCACTAATAGCCTCCTTCAGTTGTTCAACAAAGAAGGGACACAGGGCAGAAAACATCCCGCAGAAAACACAGCTCCACAACACAGTCCTGTCAGTGGTTCCAGGAAGGCTCCACCCTCATTTGCACTACTCAGGTGATCCTAAGGACACAGACAAACCTCCAGGTGGCCTCAATGAGACTCTAAAAGAATGCAAATATTCCTGCAAGGAATATAAATCCTTCCATCCCCCACCATCCAGTCAGAGCTGAAGAAGCTTCTTGGGTGAGAAGTGAAAGAAGTAAAAATTTCAGTTGCCTCTTGAAAAAGCACCTTTGGGTTATTCTCATTGTGTTCCTTTGTCCTCGTTTATTTTATTGTTCTATTTTTGTACTTTTATTTTGTATGGATTCCTTCTATTCTTCTTCCTTTTTATTATTGTAAGCTGCTTAAGTAGCCCCACAGTGAGATAGGTGGCAAATAAATTTAACAAACAAGCAAATAAATAAATACAAGTGAAGGGTCTTCCTGAATTTAAGTATAAATTGATTGTTTTTAAAAAATTAAAGGAAAAACAATATGCTAATCATACACTAACTAAGACTGATAAGGCAAGCTGTATATAAACAGACACTATATTTCACTACATACTAGTGATGTTACCTAACCTGGTAATAAAACAGCCAAATTTAGGGAACCCCCCAGAAACACAATACCAATAATAATAATAATCAAGCAGTAAACAATACCCCAATCAAGAAACTATCAAACACACATTCCATTGGAGAAGGAGTAGCAGAACCTCGAGGCAGAGTTAAAAGAGGGATTAAAAATTGCTTATGTGCAAGTGTCCAATCAAGTTAAAACAAAAGAACAAAAGCAGTCAGCTTCTTTTTAAAATAATACTTTTATTAAATGTTTTACTTACAATAATAAAAGATAACACAAAACTAAAAAGAATAAAAATGCAAGAAAGCAAAAACGGAAGAAAATATAAAAAGAGAAAAGAAAAAAAGTAGGAAACCAACTTCCCATCCTCATCACAAGTATAAACAGTTTCATTCTTAAGTGTAAGCAAATATATATTTAGAAGGCATCAAGTGCTCCTAGTACCCCAGTATAAACAAAAGGCTGAAATTTAACATGACAAAGAAGGGCAATATCTCCTTTAAAGAGAACCTACTCCCAAAGACTTTACTTTAAATGCAAAGGCAGTTAGATACTAAGTCAATTTAGATGCTATCAGATTAGGATAGATAAAATGAGTGTAGGGAAAAAATGTGTAAACACTATGTTAACTGCAAGTAAATCCAATAGTAATATTTTTCCAGGCTAGATGTCAGCAAGTCCTGAAAGAATCTCCCTAAAATAACAACATATTCCACTTTAAACCTCATCAAATGAGTTATTTTAATTTTCGTTCCTTTTACATGAAAATGAATTGGAATTTTTATTTTCATTTTACTCTTTATAGCCTCATCCACTATTTTTTGGTACATCAGTGAAAAATTCCTGTTCATATTTTTCCATGTCAGAACTTTTATAATGGCATCTTCTGTGTAGCAACTCTTCTGGAAACAGAGTCTTCATAAAAATGTATAAGCTGAAATTGTTGATTTGAAATCTCACTGTAATTCCTCAACAATCTGAATGCCACTGTTAAGTTTCCAATATCAAAATATTTTTTCTTTCCCATAAAAATGCACTTATTTTTTAAAATTAATTTCAAAGTTTCAATATTCAACATCAAATCTCCCAACATTTTCTGAGCCCCTAATCTGTTTGCAATTTTCTATAGTTTAAACCTTTTCTTGTTTTTTGCTGTTTACTTTGAATTCTTAAAGTTTATAAAGATACAGCTTTATTTTCTTATACTAAGGATTGAAGACAGTGATCCGGTGTTTTCAGTCTTGTCACTTTAACTTCCTTACAACAATTAATAGGCAATTTCCAAAGGTAATTAACAAAGGAAGTGCAACTTGAGTGTCCTCTGAAAGTTGTGTCTGCAGCTGTATTAAGAACAGCAAATTCGCTCAGTTCAGCCACACTCTGACGATCACTGCCAGGCAATCTCTTTGCAGAGGAGCAAACACATGGAATGCAATGTGGATAGTCTCACATCTTCATTTCCTCCAGAGAAGGTTGAAGGAGTCAATCTACAGTCCACCATTTCTTCCCCAGAAAATCCTTGCCAGTTGGTTTCTACAATATCATTTGTGAATATCAAATAATTACAATTTTCAAGGGCAACATCAGCAATTGCTTTATACTTTTATAATTTGCTTTTATAGCCCTATATCTCACTGATTTGGAAGCAGAAGAATTCTGGCATGAAAATCAAAGGAATTGCTAAAGCTGAATCTGAGACAAAAAACAAGAAGAAAGAAAACTAGAAGACAAAACATGGTGGAAGTTGCCAAGAATAAAAAAGAACCCAAAGTCAATAAAACAAAGAGCTTGGGAAGGAACATAACAAAGAATTTCAGAAAGCTGTTAGAAAAGACAAGAAACAGTATACATCATATACTGTATATATGTATGTATATATATGTGTGTATATATATATATATTGATATATATATATTACAGTGATATATATATCACTGTAATATATGTAAAGACATCAAAGGTAGAAACAGAAATAGAAAAACAAGGAAATTCTTCCAAAAGAATTCTGAACTCAGAGGGAGATTATGACCTTGAATTGATATGTTGAAGTATGCCAATGGACAAATAGTAACTGATTAAAAGAAAGTCAAACGGAGTGAAGGAAAAATGTATTAACACTTTTGAACTTTGTTCTTAGAAAATGATCCCAAGATTATCATGGATACCCCATAAAAGTAACAAATGCATCACAACAAATCAAACCAAAGTTCTCACATGAGATACAAGTCACTTGGCTTAATTAACTATATCTTTAGCACATCATAAGAAGATCCTAGTCTCTCTAGAAGTACATAATGCTGGGAAAGGAAAGAAAAGGCATGGATGAGCAGCAGCAAGATGGATGGATTTAATTCCAGTGATTATGGAGCCATCATTGGAAAACCTGAAGGGCCAGACTGAGGATATATTATCCTATCTGTGTGATAGGTGCTAACAGTTGACATCAATTTGATTACACGTATTTTCAACACTTTAAATCTTCTAACTTGCAAAATTTAAAAAAGTTTAAGTTTCAGATTCAGATTCTCATGACCTTTGAAACCCATTCCCTTTGTTACACTGAGTATGTATTAAACATACACTGAGTATGTATTAAACCACGTTTTCTGGGAATATGACCACCACATCTAAAGGCCCCAAATTGAAGAAAACTATAATAAAATACACTGTATTCCAACTATGTACTTGAACATATCTTATTTTCAGAACCATCACTCACTTCTGATAGGTAAGATTGCAAAAAATGTCTTTCCTAACAGAAACTAGACTGTACCTTTCAGTTTGTTTCAAAATATATAAAACAATGTTGTTTTATTAACTAACTGGCTGTTTCCCTTCCTCATTGCAGAAAAGAATTTGAAAAAACAACAACAAAATTATGCCCAAGACAAGAGTTTTCAAAAAAAGTCACTTTATTAGTCTGATGCTCCTGTAGCATGTGGCACGTACAGAGGAAATTAAGACACAAGGTGTGGTGAGGAGCTAGAACAAATTGGTCTTTAGTGGAACAAAATTTCCCTACAAAGTTATTTACAGAAGTCTGGAAAGTATTCAGATCAGTGAGTCAGAGCATTAATGCAGAGTACAGAGAAGGATTATGATTAAATTTTAAAAGTGTTTGTTAAAAAATTGGGCTCAGCACTGAACGTATCTGGGAGGAACGCTAATGTACAGTGATTTGAGAACATTTCTGTCATTACAGGTAATATTGCCAGTCTAAAAGCAAAATATTTCAAATATCACTTGAAAGACACAATAATATCCCTGTCAAATAGATAAAAAGCCTAACAAAACCAAAGGGAAGAAGCTTAGCAGAGGTATTTTTGTAAACTAAGTCATTCTTAAGACTCTCATGAAAACTCATTGTGGGTAACCATTAATACATTTTAGTTGATTTGTCTGATCCAGAAACTCTTAAACTGATGGCCTGTGTGTATTGGCTTTGCCTACTGAAGAGGTGGCCAGTGTTTTTAAGTCTGTAAGATTGTTAATTTGTTTCTCAGTGCACAGTACAGAAGAGGTATTATGTATGTGCCACAAGAGGTATGTACCCTCATCCTAGCAGCAACATTTGACCTTTGGAGAATCAAATTATTATGATAATCCTTATTTAGACCTTTGCTTCCAGGCGTGGATCATATGTGCTGGATGGAGAAAAATTTAGAGAAAGCTAGAGACATCTCAGTTCCCCTTGAAATTAATCGGATGGGAAAAGGGTAACAGTACAATATAGTTTTGTTTAGTTCAGTGAAACCAGGTGTATTCAAGTTTTCCTACTGCTCATTGTGCTTAAATATCAATTCCCAAAAGAAGAACAAATTGATTTCATGCAATGAAAGCTTTGGAAAGTTAATGCTCTAAGCTGAGATCATCAATATTTGTCCATTATGTTTTTTTTTTAAAGTATTGGTTCCATAGGTGGATTAGTAGAACTCTATTCATGCCGAAACTTTACAAGCTTCATCATTCAGCAGTGCCAACATTAAGTCTTCATCGCTGAGCAACGTTACATACGATTATTGATAATGCTGGTATTGTAGTAACCACATATCAGCAGCCTATGACTGCCACCTTTCAGTTGTTTGGCAACAGCATAGAAGCACGTACATAAGACATAGCAGGTACCAGGATGTTGAAGATAATGAATGTGCAAAGCTTGAGCTGAAGTAGATTTAATATCAACTGACTTTGGGTATTTGCATTGGGGGGGAGGGGGGATACTTGCCAAAATTTGCAGCAAAAGTTTACTATGAGCATGTTGTTTGGCTATCAAGGGACTAAGGGTTTTTGCATGTCCCTGGAGAAATTAAAAAGAATGTTTAAAAAAGGAGTAGGAGAGAAAAGATAATGATAAATTCCCAGAAAGACCCATGTTAATCTAGTATAGTTTACTTGATTTCTGGATTTAAATATTACAAACTGGCTATAAGCACAAGCAAGAGAGACAGAAATGGAAAAGTATTTTGAGCAATGGTGGGCAAATGAAAGTCAGATTACATACAGCGCCAGCATGCCATTATTAGCACCCTCAAAATCAGATGAAGATAAATGCCATGTGACAACCTTGTGATTTAACAAAGAGAAGGAAACAGAACTGTATCAGAAATAATTATTGTGAAAACATTGGCATAAAATGTATAATCTTTCATTTTTGCAGGGCAGAGGAAGGTAAAAGAGGTTTTGCCCTGTTTGAGCTTCCAAATTTAAAGAAGTTAATTTTGAAAATAATTGTGGCAAACTACTTTAATTCAGTGTATTTGCTTCTTGACAAAACATGAACTAAATCACAATGGAAAAATACCTACCTAAATATAACAGTTTTTAGTTGGGGGGGGGAAACGGAGGGAGAGGAGAAATGGCAAATCAAAATATAAAAGAGAAATAGTTTTTTAAAAAGTTCACAAACCTGTAATCAGTGCAGAACTGCCACAGGAGTTCACAGGACCTTAAGCAGCTGAATTCATGCAAAAGGCTCTTTCAAGAACACAACTACAAAAAAAAAAAAGGATCATTTCTCCCTGAGGAATTAGCAACTCTTTAAAATATACAGAAGGACAGGCTGGGCTGTATTTCACAGATTCCATGAACATCACAGCGTGAATAAGAAAAGCTGTAATGTCTCACTGATCATAATAACAAAAGGGAGTTCACATGTGACAAGGAGCCTAATCAAGGCCTTCTCATTTTTTCATTCTGCGGTCTCTTTTAAATCTGCATGCTGATGTGCAGAAGTACAACAGCTCTCTATTATTTGTCCCTTTACATACACACAAATAACTATTTTACATGTTATTTTACAGGCCAGAGTTCCGACCTATGCCTTTTCTTTTCTTTTTTCTTTTTTCCTTTCTCTTTTCTTTTCTTTTCTTTTCTTTTCTCTTTTCCTTTCTCCTTTCTTTTCTTTTCTTTTTTCTTCTTAGCAGCCATATTCAAAAAGTGAAAAACATAAAGTACATCACCTTGAGAGATAGAAATAAGTAAGACAAACACCATTGTAAAAGGGCTTGGTGCCTTTTTTCACTGTGGAAACAAGGAATGTCTGATCCCCATTCTTCTGTTACTCAGCAATAGGTTGCATCAGAATTCAGGACCCGTGGAGAAAATATCAGAACAAAACAAAAAGAATTTGGTTGAGGCCCAATATTCACCACTTGATGGATCATGGTGTTGAAGGTGGTTTGGGAGAGGGGCAGGAACCTTGACTATCAAAGCTGGCTGCACGGCCATGCCACTGTGGAAAAAAAAAAGGCAGCTGATTTTTTTAATACTGTCATAAGCAGTTCACAAACTAATTTAGTTTTATTTGTATTTAGACCCCAATTAAGCCCCTGCATAAGTGGGTAGTCTCATTAGTTTAAACTTAAGAGAGGACCCAATTACATTCATGCACTTCTTTCCATGAACCCAGTGGCAATCTCCATTAATATGCTTGAACATCTGGAGGAGTGTACACAGTGAAAATAAGTTTGGATTGGATCCAGGCTTATTCATGCTTATAGTGAAACCAATAAATAAGTGGAGAAACATAAAAAGAGAACTTCACTAGGGACGATTAAGTCTGGATTTAAAATATATTGCTTTCCTAAATGGAGATTAGCATTTCTGGAATTTTTTCTTTTTTCTTTTACTTTTTCTTTTCTTTCTTTTTTCTTTTTGCACTATGAGAATAAATCGGTAATGTCTACACTTAGCTGAATTTCAAAATTACAATAAATGTGTAAAATGGGGGAAAGACATGATGTAGGCCAAGAGGGATTACGTTTTTTGCCCAGCTCATTATTTAAAAATACAGCTTCTGAAAGCTATAGATGGAATTAAGTAGATGATGTCTCTGGAGGGGGCTTTAGTAAAGATAGAGGGAAAGATTCACAGATATCCACATTGAATCATATGATGGAGATTATTGATACAGGCTCTGAGAAAGATAAGGTTTATACTGGATAACAAATTGAATTTAAGCAATCAAGAAAAAATTTCAGTATGCTAGTGAGCATGCCTAACACAATTTACAAAATCACAATTACTGTTATGTATCATTCCCCCCAAATTTAATGCTTATAATTGAAAAAAAAAACCAGTAGAAATTCTTTCTGTTACCAAGAGAAAGATATATAGATGATGGAATAAGATGGTCTCTGTAAATGCAAAAAGGGATATAATAAAATATTATTTCTATTCTTCTATACTATTCTGCATGTATATAGGTTTTGGTGTCATTTTGTATAACTTGGCACTTTTTGATGCTGCTGCTGTTATTATATTATTATTATGTTGGAAGAAATGTCCATCTGGGGTGAGTTCCAAGTTGGGAGAAACACTGGAAACATGGAGACTGCTTGGAAGGATGGTTTAATGGTGAAGCAGAACCACCAAGCATGTGTAATTCTGGGTAGCAGACCACATGGAGTGGGGAGTGAGATATATTTATACGCTCTCTTGGGCTTTGAACTTGCTTCCTGTTCCTATGGGAAGGACATGTATTCTGATTGGTTGTCAGACTCCCATGGGACCATGCAGGGTTAACTTTGTAGGTTGTCTTGAGTCCCAGGCTTGGTTGAATCTTGCTGGGTGATATAATCTTCCCAGGTGCCATATGGTGAGATGAGTAGAGGGCTAATCCTATCATGTCCTGAGGGTGAAGGTCTTTTGTGTTGTAGATAAGCTGGCCCAGCCTTTTGTCTTGTCGATAGGATGGCCCAGTCTTTCTGGGGCTATTAACAAAGTTGGGGGCTTCTTTCCAAGATAATGTATCTCCCTTTCTCATCCAGGGAGGTATAATATTCTGCCTTTTTAATATTTCCTAGAATATTTCATTCTTCTAGAAGAGAGGTGAGTGTTAACTTTCTACAATTATTATTGGGGTGTTGACATTGTTTGGTGCATGGTGATTTTTTTTTTTGAGAGCAGCATTGGAATTTCATTTTAATGTGTACCATTGTATATACAGAAAAATGACAATAAATATTCTCTCCTCTCCTCTCCTCTCCATCCCTTCCCGCCCCTCCCCTCCCCTCATCTCATCCCATCTCGCCTTGCCTTGCCTTGCTTTGCCTTATTTTGTTTCATCTTGTCTTTTTTTCCTTTCCTATCCTATCCTATCCTATCCTATCCTACCTTATCCCTATTCTTTACCCAATTTTGTTCTCTTTACAAACATTGATGTCATCACTCATAATCCCCAGCTAATATAGTCAAAGGGTTGAAACAAAATATATCAAAAAAGCTTCAAATTACAGAAGACTTTCCTACAATAGAAGGTCCTCATATTGAAAAAACAAGAAAACCAAACATACTTTTAAAAAGTCTTCTAAAAAAAGTGGAAAAAAGAGGATGAACTGAAGGCGTGAGCAATGATACAGCAACACAGAAAGGACATAAGCAGAAAAGGGTGGACTTTAATGATAAGAGAACATTAGAAGAAAGCGCAAAACAAAGCCAATGTAGAGAAATCAGTGCATATTAATAAGACAGAATAAGGTCCCACAGAGACCTTACCAACAAAATACTCTGCAAATATATTAGTAAAAAGTTATTAGAAAGGAAGAGAGGGGAAGGGAAGATGGAGAACTGAATTCTATGCAAGGGTAAGCAAAATGATGGATAAATGATCAGCAAACTAAGATTACTTAGCAGAAAAGTATGCGGTTAAATGAGAGGAATGTAGCATGAGTAAAGATGAGATTTGTGCTAAAAACAGTTGACAAATTAGTAAGGACTTAGAAAAGAATTAACATGAAACAGGGAAGGCCTCAATTTGCTTACAAATTATTATTATTATTTAAAAAACAC